>VXAB01006988.1:728-49073 GCA_013399175.1 Odontophorus gujanensis
TAAAAAAAAAAAAAAAAAAAAAAAACACAGTAAAATCTAGAACCTGAGCACTTAGAGGTAGCACTGAAATCTAGCTCAGTCTCCCTGAAAGTTCATACCTTTGACCTTTTGAAGATTTACAGTAAATATAATCTATCTTCAAACTTTTTTTCCAGTTATTATTATTATTGTTAAGAAATTGTTATCACTTCACTATCTCATAAAAGAAATAGAAAGATAGGTATGTGAAGAACTTTAAGACCTAGAAACATTTGCAAAGCTTAGGTATCTATGTAGATGGCAGATGTATGCTGGATTTTCATCACAAAAATTCCATATCCACTTGTGCTTATATCCAAAATTTTATAATCCTACAGTTGGGACAGTAACATGGGAGAACAAAGGTGACATTGGTCATTTGGAGGATTATCTGACCATTACTTTGGCTGCCAGTTCATGGTTCAGTTAAACAAGTTTACTTTTCTTTTCTTGAACTTGACTCTGTGCAATCAGGGATATGAAAGTGGAGGTATGAGAAGTGAAAATATGAAAATGCTTTGTAGCTACAGCAGTCTGCTGAGATGATACATCTGTCGCTACAGCTGTGCCTTCTGCTCACCATGAGCTGGATCTGCTTGGTTGAGCTGATTTCCTGTCTGTGACAGAACTGCCTGGTTCTTTGGGAGTGCTGAGGAAGATCTGTGCTAGTAGAATCAAAGTGATTGTCTATCTCTCTGTCTCCCTCCATTAACAGCAAGAAATTAAATGAGCTTGATCATACCTGAGATTTTGGATGCCTAAAAATTCACTGAGAAAACACTGAAAGTTAGGTAACTAAGAGAGAATGTCTTTCAATTGTTTCCACATCTCCTAGGGAATGTACATCTTAAACTGAGGTACTGAGCTGCTAAGATCTTTGGAGAGAAGTACAAGTATGTATGTAGACAGCAATATTTCTATAAATTTTAGGTACTATCTATAGGATTCTAAAAACGTGCCTTTGTGTTTTGTTCTCACAAGGTCAAGCCACCCTGCTGTGCTTTTCTGTGGCAGATGACAGGAGTAAAACCATGCTTAAAAGCAGCCTGCATGCAAGGCCTCCTTTGTAGAGCGTGAAGGAGAACTTACAGTGTGGTATTTTTTTCCTAGAATCTTGTTGAGTGAAATGACTTAAATAGAAACTAGTCTTGATCTGGATGAAAACCTATCCAGAGGACTGCACAAATAGGCACCTTTATTGTTTCCAGAAGAGACTGTCTCACATTAATAAATATTCTGTTACTAGAAGGCTCTTTTTTTCTCCCTCCTTTTGCTTTTTTTTTTTTTTCCATTTCTCTGTTTTATTGTTTTTTGTTTTTTTAATAGCTGAAATAGCTGCTTTTAATTGCAGAAGAATGTGGAATGCTATACTTTATAGCTCAGCTGTATTCACCTCTTTTAACACAGATTATAAATCCTTTTCCAAGTAATGAGGGAAAAAAAGATGCACAGTAGAATTGCTTGTTGATAGGAAGCACAGTATTTTCATTGCCACATAATTTAGTATTTTTCTCTGCTTTTTTTCTTTCATCATTTATGTATGTTTATAATAAATCAATATAAAAATATAGCCAAATAAAGTCATCATTAATAAGAACAGAATATGGAATGAGTGCAGTACTAGGCACAGTCTTTCCCCAATACATACAGGATCTGTTATTAAAACTAACCAGGAATTTGATCACTATAATTTTGTAGTATATTCTTAGCTTTAATTTTTGGTAAAATGAAATTCACAGTTGCTGAAAAAATTAGCTAATTCATATTTTGAGGAAATCAGAAACCAAAGCTGTTTGATCAGTAGTAGATCAGTATATCAGTGATGTACTTAAATTATAGGAACTCAATTTCTTGCTACAGTGTGATGGATGATCTAGAGTTAAAACCTTTGAATTGTCCTGTATTGCTTTTAGTATTCCCTCACTGTTACAATAATTTACTTGAAGAGAATTCTGGATTTTCAAAACTGTTTCTCAGAGCAGAGGCTGGAAGAGGAGGTTCAAGGATTATCCACTTCTGAAAAGCCAACCAATTTTAATAAGAAACAACTATTTAGGGAAATCTTAACCAAGCTAGAAGAGATAGTTACTCTTTCACTAGGCTAAGAGTAATAAGAAACTGGAAACCTTTTTGTCTTATGAGAAGGTTAGGCTTTGAGATGCCAGACTGTACAGACAATGAACAATGTGCAAGCAGTGCTCTTTGACGCTTGTGTTGGTGTCCAGTTGAGGCTCATCTGTCCTGTCCACATCTCATCACTTAGGACAATGACAATTGTTCTCTGCCAGTAGCATATCCAATGCATTTCTTCTTCCTAGCCTATCAGACTGCTAGCAAACTGCAAACAGTATGCTCAACAGCACTATTTTGGTGCTGCTGCTTACAGTGATTACAGGCTTCTTTCAATTATTTCTCCCCACCAACACACAACAGTATCAGCATCAGCCTCTGTGTTTGATGGCCTGTGGTCAGAGGAAAACCTGTCAGATGAAATTCATAATTAAAGCCACAAAAAATAAAAATAAAAGTATGTCCAGAATGTTTTGCAAAGAGTAATACAATCTGGTATTGCCAGGCTGTTGCCTTTTGGAAACATTGGGTGTCCTGAAATTAATTTGTTTAGCTTTTGCTTATGTAAAAATGCTCAACTTCATGACAACATCTGTTAAGAACCCAGAGGTTATAGAAGTCTAATTTGCATTTAAATGGAATAGAAACAGATGCAGCTGTTGAGAAACAGACTATAAAATCATCTGAATACTTTTAAAGTGACTTCACTGGTGTTTTGTCTCATGAGTTTTTTTTTAGGATTCATGATTAATCTTTTTTTAACACGATTCATCTTTCATCTTGGGTTCCCCTGTTTTTGACCTAGTCAGAAAGAGCTTAAGAAGCAAGAGTATTTGCTGAATGTGATATTTTCTATATGTTTCAATTAGCAAAGCATAAATTAAAGTATGTTTAGACAAATTATGGATATTAGAAGAAAATTGTAAGTATATCTTCTTTACACTTTTTTTTTTCTCCCAAGAAAAGCTAAGGTGAAAACTTCATGTACTTTTATTATAATACCATGGATAATGATAGAATCATAGAATTATAGAATCCTTAGAGTTGGAAGGGACCTCTGAAGGCCATCTAATCCAAGTCCCCTGCAATGAACAGAAACACCACAGATAGGTCAGGTTGCCCAGGGCCTGATCTATAGTGATAGCATTACACTGAGTAGATAACAACTGACTGTCCTTTTAGTTCATCAGCTGTGATGGATAGAGGGAGAGCTTTTCTGCCAGGTGGTTGGCTGTGGGGCGGATGTATTCTGCACCAAAGCTGGGAACAGCCTTGCTAGGCATGAGGAGCACCTGTCAGAGTGCTGCTGCTGGGTGCCATTGCACTCCTGCAGTGCTTTGACATTCCAGAGGCAGAACCTGGACCAGTGGGACCACCCCCACATCCAGCCAGGGGAGGAAGATAAGCAGGCTTCCCACCTGAAGGTAAACACATGGAGGGTGAGGGAGATTGGACCTTCATCTCTGCTTAGAGCAAAAGGAGAAGACTCCTCCTTGCTTCTGAAGTCTCACTAACCAATAGATTTCAAGCTCTGGTGTGGGAAAGAGAAGAAGGAATGGATAGGTTTAGGAATGGGACCACTAAAGGACAGCTGGTGGCTGGAGTTTACTGCAGGCCACCTGATCAAGGGGTGCTTGTTGACAAGGCCTTCTTGCTGCAAGAAGTGTTGGACTCATAGGCTCTCATCTAATTGGGGGATTTCAACCACCTGGATATCTGCTGGGAAAACAACACAGGCAATCCAGGAGCATTCTGGAGACAATCATTGATAACTTTCTGTTTCAGGTACTGAACAGATGAACCAGAGGTGATGTGTTGCTGCGCTCAATACTCAGCAGTGCAGAGGAGATCATTAACGTTATTAATATTGGAAGCACCCTGGGCTGCAGCAGCTACTCCCTTGTTGAATTTGTCATCTGAGAAATGTGGGACTGGCAAAGAGCCAGGACCCTGAACTTCAGGAGAGCAAACTTCAGCAGTTTAAATTGTTGGACAAGTTTTTCTGGGAAGCTGTCCTTAGAGACAAAGTTGTGAAGCAAAGTTTACTACTTTTTTAAGTATGGACCTTTCTTTGAGTGCAAGAGCTCTCCAAGCCTCAGAATAAGAAATCAGGAAGGGGAGGCAGGAAGCCAGTTTGGCTTGGCAAGGACTTACTGGTCAAATGGAGGTGAAAGAGGGACATCTACAGGCAGTAGAAACAAGGACATGTCACCTGGGAAGAATACAGAGATGCTGTCCATACATGCAGAGATGGAACTGGGAAAGCCAAGGCACAAATGGAACTAAACTTGGTGAGTGATGTTATAAACAACAATAATGGGTTCCATGGGTACACTGATCGGAAGAGCCAGGCCGAAGAGATAATATATGATAAATGAAAAAGGCAAACTGGCTACAATAAATATGGAAAAGGCTGAGATACTGAGTTCTTTGCCTCAGTCTTCATTGGCAGCCAGGATTCTCATATTTCTCACATCCTTGAACCTCACATCCCTGAACCTCTAGGTGGGAACTAGGGGAGCAAAATCCCCTCCACTGTAAGGCCAGAACAAGTTTGAGACCACCTCATGAGACTGAACGTGTACAAATCTATGGAGCCAGACAGCATGCATCCCAGAGTCCTAAGGGAGCTGGTTGGTGTAGTTTCTGAGCCACTCTTCATCATATTTGAAAGCCATCGCTGTCATGAAAAGTCCTCAGGGACTGGAAAAATGTAAACATCTCTCCATAAGAAAGGAAGGAAGGAGGCTCTGGGGAACCACAGGCAGGTGACTGTCTCACTTCTGTGCTTGGGAAGATCCTCCTGGTAGACATATTAAGGCACATGAGGGATGAGCAGGTGATCTGAGACAGCCAGCGTGGCTTCACCAAGAGAAGGTCTTGCCTGAACAATCTAGCGGGCTTCTATGATGGAGGAAAGACATTGGTGGACAAAGAAAAGGCAATCTCTGTCATCCACCTGGACTCCTGCAAGGCCTTTGACATGGTCCCCCACCACATCCTTATCTCTAAATTGGAGAGAGGTGAATTTTAAAGATGGACTGTACAGTGTATAAGGAATTGGTAGGAAGGTCACAGCCAAAGGATTTTAGTCGATGGATAAACAGCAAAGTGGAGACCAGTGATCAGTGGTATCCCAAGGGGTCTGTCTTAGGACTGATACTCTTTAATATCTTTACCAGTGACATAGATGATGGTATCTAATGTACACCCAGCAAGTTTGCTGATGACACCNATGAGCAGGTGATCTGAGACAGCCAGCGTGGCTTCACCAAGAGAAGGTCTTGCCTGAACAATCTAGCGGGCTTCTATGATGGAGGAAAGACATTGGTGGACAAAGAAAAGGCAATCTCTGTCATCCACCTGGACTCCTGCAAGGCCTTTGACATGGTCCCCCACCACATCCTTATCTCTAAATTGGAGAGAGGTGAATTTTAAAGATGGACTGTACAGTGTATAAGGAATTGGTAGGAAGGTCACAGCCAAAGGATTTTAGTCGATGGATAAACAGCAAAGTGGAGACCAGTGATCAGTGGTATCCCAAGGGGTCTGTCTTAGGACTGATACTCTTTAATATCTTTACCAGTGACATAGATGATGGTATCTAATGTACACCCAGCAAGTTTGCTGATGACACCGAGCTGAGTGGTGCATTTGATACAGCAGAAGGAAGGGATGCCATTTAAAACTTAAAAAGGTGTGCCTGTGTGAACCTAATGAGGTTCAACAAAGCAATGCAAAGTGCAAAGTTGGGTTAGGATAATCCCAGTTATGCTTATGGACTGGGAGAAGAACTTCTTGAGAGCAGCTCTGCTGAGAAGGACTTAGAGGTCCTGGGAGATGAAGGACTTAATATGTGTCAGCAGTACTTGGAGCGCAGAAGGCCAAAGGTATCCTGGGCTGCATCAAAAGAGGGGTGGCCAGCAGAGCAAGGGAGATGATTGTCCCTCTCTACTCTGCCCTTGTGAGGCTCCATCTAGAGTACTGCATCCAGGTCTGGGGCCCACGATGCAGGAAAGATGCTAAACTTCAAGAGGAGGGCTACAGAGTTGATCAGAGGGCTGAAGAAACTACCCTATGACAATAGGCTGAAAGAGCTGGGCTTGTTCAGTCTGGAGAAGACTGCAGGCAGACTTCATTATGACCTTCCATTAATTGAAGGGAGATTATAAAAAAGAGGGAAATCAACTTTTTGCATGGACAGATAGTGATAGGACAAGAGGAAATTATTTTAAACTAAAAGAGAGTAGATTAATATCAGATATCAGGTGGAAGCTTTTCAATGAAAGATTGGTGTGGTGGCTGGCACAGGCCTCCCAGAGAGGTTGTGGATGCCCTGACCCTTGAGGTGATCAAGGCCAGGTTGGATGGTGCCCTGAACAACCTGATCTAGTTCTTGATCTAGCAATTGGCAATCCTATCTGCAACAGAGGGGTTGGAACCTGATGATCCTTGGGGTCCCTTCCAAACTAAGCCATTCTATGATTCTGTGATAATGGTATCACATTTTTTTCTCCACGTTTTTTTGTGTTAATAATTGTAGCTTACAACAATTAAGGGACAGAAGCCTCATCTTCATTTCTGGTTTTGGCAATTCAAGGAGCATTTGTGATTAAAATAGAAATGTTATTTATGGAAAAGCTTTCTGAGGTTTCTAGTAGTACCATCTGGTTTCTCCACCAAATGATCACTGTAGTCAGTTATCTGAAAGCCATAGAACTGGAGCACTTGCTTTAAATTTAACACTTGTTTTACAGTATTGCCGGGGGGAACATCTCACATGCATGAAGAGAAGTACGTGCTTAAATACTCTCAATGAGTAAAAGTATTTAACAGCTAATATACTTACGCCTACAGTGAGGTTCTGTTATGCCCCCTTTCAAAGCTTCTTTATGCTTGAGATACCACTGTTTATCTTTTGTATTGTTGTGATCGCATATTTTCATGTTTAAAAACGAGCAAAAAATATTTTGAGAACTGTTAAGCTCTCAAAATAAAAGCTTTTGTATCATTCTCATGCAATAAATAAATAAATAAATAAATGGAGATTTGTTATTTCAACAAATGGCAAAATTGTCAGTAAAATCTTACTTAAAATCTATGACATCTCAAGACTTGTGTGGCATTTGGTGATACATCAAACCAGAGGAAAATGAAATAACTACTGTGACTGGTATGGAAGGCTGTGAGCTTAGTTCTTTTTAACAATTCTATGTCCCTGTTACATAGATCGCAAAGAAAATATTCCAGCTATAGTCTTACCTTCATCCAAAGCAAATAACTTGTCTGTAACATTTTTGAGGTAATAAGTGTATTTCCGTGTGTATAAAGCATAAAGGTCGAATGCAATCCACAAATGAGAACTACTAAATAATTTGTGACGTTTGATTGCAGTGTAAGGAAAATCAGTAATGTATCCAATAACTCCTCTGTGAAGCTGAACTCTTTCCAAAGCAACCAGTTATGTTTGGACTTGCTGCATAAAGGCTGTGAAGTAACTCTTCTGGTTTAAAATGCATTTTGTTGTTGTTGTTTTTATAAAAGGGTCTATAAACAACTTCACTTCTCAACATTTGTATTGCCTGAAATATGGTGACAGCTATGAAGTTGATCTACAGGTAAAGGTCTATTGCATTCTTCATGAGTCCACTGGCGTTGTCTGGGTGTGTCTTACAGTGTCTGTTTTCCCAGCATTCCTTCTGATGGTGAGCACCCCCATCAGTGATAAGAGCCGTCAGTTCCACTCCTCAACCTTCTCAGCCCTTGTGGTGTTTCAGACAATAGGAACTGCCCCAGTGTACTGGACACCTGGGGCTTATGTCATACTGCATCAACACTGACAAATTATTATTCATTTCCAACTTTACAGGGTTGTTGAAGTCTTTTTTTTAAGGGTATTTCCCTGCTGCACAAGTTGATCTCTAGTTTACTCATATTTTGTGGGTAGGGAAAAGATGTTAGTATTTCCATTAAGAGTTTGTAATTCCCACAGAAGAGCAAGCAGCATTGTTGAGGAAAAGGAAAAGGAAAAAATTCATCTCTCAGATCCTCTCTTTTTTACCTAGTTGTCAAAAACCCCAACATAAAAGCTCAGTTTTTATTATTATGCACATGCAAAAATGGTAAATACCCCCAGAAAGCTAATAAGCCAAGAAATTTAGGATGCATTCAGGTTCTGTGATAGAATAAATTTCCTTGCCATCTTTTCAGAAGGACAAGCTGGATAATGACCCTGACAGAAGAAGCTTTATTCATATGGGATTTTGTGACGCCTTTGTTTACCTTGTTGGGTCAGTCTGTAAATCCTGTTTTTTCTGGTTTAAGGACTTATTTTTGTACGACTACTTAGGGAAGTGCTGAGTAGTGTGGGCCTTTCACCTTTCCTTCCATTCCCAACCAGAGAATTTCTCTTGCTGATAGGGGGAGGAAAAGAACTTGTATGTATGCAACAAGAATTATGCATTTCATTTTGAACACTTTTTCAATATCTAAACCTCCCCTGACACAGTTTAATGTAATTCCCATGGTCCTAACTGTGGTCACCAGGGAGAATAAAAGCAATTTTTTTTAATCCAAACTATGCAAAATTGCCATCTTATTTTTTCTCTTGAAATTTGGATAAGGTTTTTCATCTACTTCCAGATTTAAATATATGCTAGCAGGTTTATGGCTTTGTTAGCATTTTTGCAGACTGTAACGGTATAGCCAGTTGCCACTGGCAGTTGCAAAGAACTGGTGCAGATCTTAGAAACGATGAGTGAGAGACTTGTGAATGGCTGAGCTCTCAATGGCCACTAGCAACAACAAAAAGTTGTTTTTTGTCATATGCTACTTCTGTCTGTAAAATCAGTAACTGCTACAGCCTCACAAACTCAGTGAGTTCTTGTAAGTCAAAAACTTATAAGAACAGTTTTGACTCAAAAGCTGCTCTACAGTCTACCAAAGTGTTAAGGTTTCTATATGCAGATTAAAAGGGGGGGTGTGGTGAATTCTCCTCCTACCTGAGTGTTACAGACCATTTGTAGCCAAAGCATAATTTATGTAAAGCTACAGGGGATGTCTGAGTCACTTAAGCACTCTCCCAGTATAACCCAAATCACTTCAGGGCTGCACTAGGTCAGTTAGTCTGGGGCTCACAACCACAAGCATTTCACTCTTTTACTTGTGGTTAATGGGAAACAGGAATTCTATGGTGAGACCAGTACAGGCAAAAAGCTTACATAGTAAAACTAAAAAAAAACCAAAAACATCATCCTAGATGACAGGCCAATTTCCCCCAGCTATTAGCTCTGGCTCACCACAGGCCGAGGCCTTGGCTGAAGAAGCACCTTTACAGTGGGACTGCATGCATGAAGCTGGTCCACCAGGCTTGTAACACCAGACGAGCTCCTAGTATGGGACAGTTTTCTCGATACTTCTTGAAGACAGAATGAATTAAAAAAAATGAGTCTGGCACATGCATCCAACATCAAATATGAATTGCAAAGCCCCTTGGATGTCAAGTACATTGGCTTTAGCTCTGTATTTTTCAGCTTTGATCCCCTCTATATTATATTTATCATAAAGAAAGCAAACAGAGAAGCATTGTCAACAGACCAAAATTCAAACACATGAATATTCCTGACCGTATTGCACAAAGGCCACCTATTCAATGCAAGTTATTGTCTCAAAACATTATAATAAACACTCTGGCTTTAAAAAGTATGGATCAGACTCTTAGTTCACATTCACAGATCTTTTGAGATAAAGCAGGTTCTTATTCATCGCTGCTGAAAATACATAGCAAATGTTAGTGATGGTGTTGAAAAATAGTGTTTTGTAGCTGAGAATTTTCTCTATCAAATGCTCTTGCTGTGCTCTTTGTATCTATTGTAGTTCCCATGTAAATAAATAGTGAACTTTATTTTTGGAGTGACCTATGTATATTTCAACAAAAAAAAATTGGCATTTCCAAATGGTTAATTATTCCTTTTTTACATTCTCGCATTCTGGAAAGTAGTATAGTTCCACTCCAGTGTTGCAGTCAGTGCTGTGACCATGATCTCTCCACCCACAGTACTTGCCAACTTTCATTGAAGTGACAGGAGGCACAGTGCATCCTACTTTAGCTGTTTTAGCTTTAGTGCTGGCAATATGTACAGCAATTGTGAACTGCACTCACAGAAGTCTTCTCAACAGCTCTGTTTGGGCCTGAGGCTGATCGTAGGATCTGTCTAAAAGACTTAACAGGGAGAGAGCTGGGAGATGTTATTAACAGGCTGTGTCACAGGCTAAGTCTGTTCACCTCCCCCAGGTACTGTGAATGAAAGAGGTTAAGCAGGCAGCTCAGTTCAGTCACATCAGATGCATGTGTGTGCCAGGAGCAAACACTTGTGGTGTGACATCCATATCCATGTATTACTGGCTTCAAGCAAACTAGTGTGAGATAACGAGAGCTGTGTATATAGGACTATGTTAAATCAGAATCATAGAATCATAAAATGTTTTTTGTTGGAAGAGACCTTAATGATCATCTGGTTCCAATCCCCCTACCATAAGGAGTGTTGTTGCCCACCAAATCAGACTGACCAGGGCCCCATTCAATCCAGCCTTGAACTCCTCCAGGGTTGGGGCAGCCACAGCTTCTCTGATAATCTATTACAAGGCCTAACCATCTTCTTAGTAAAGAATTTCCTTCTAGTATCTAATATATATATCTCTCCTGTTTCATTTTAAAACCATTAGCCCTTGTCCTATCACTGTCTGCCCATGTTAAAAGCCAGAGATATAAGCTCCCTTTTAAATACTGGAAGGCCACAGTGAGGTCTCCCAGAGCTTTCTCTTCTCCAGGTTGAACAGACACAACTTCCTCTATCTTTCTTCATAAGAGAAGTGCTCCAACTCTCTGATCATCTTCTTGACCCTCCTCTCCAAGACCTTTTCTTTAATATAAATGTACAAACGATACAACTCATCTACAGTAACTGGCACATTTATTGCATGTTTGTGACTATGAGTGTTATTTTCAGCCCCTAACAATCCTGACTAGAAGCTATTCATCCTCCACACCTTTAGCCAAAGTCGTTTGCCGTGGGAAATACATGAGCAGACAAGCTGATCAGAAGTGCTCACACTCATCCTATGGTTCAGAGATAGGAAAACTATCCTGCTTGCGGGTAGGATATGTATTCATAGTCTTTTGGCTTTTACATCAACAGCAAAGTAGTTTTAGGTGGCATGTGCAGCTTCACAGGAAGGTTTGTGCTGTTGTGAATCACTGACATGGGCTGCCATGAGGCAGGGTTTGGAAGGAAGTGTCTTGGCAAGTGGGCTGCCCCCAGCAGCCTCCAGCTCTTGGATGTGAACACAAGTTACAAACTTGGGAGTGGTATCTCATTTGCTCTAATTGCTTTGCTGTTGATGTAAAAACCAGAAGGCTGTTAATAAGTTAAATCCACACGAATAGCATCTGTGTTATTCCTCCAGCAGTGTCAGCATGGTATCTGCTTCAAGAGAAGCAGAATTAGTCGTTCAGTGTGGAAGCCATACTTCATAGCAAAATAGCGGAGTTTATGGGGAGTTTATGCAAGGGAGCATAAATGAAACAAGTGTGTGTCAGTAAGGAGAGAAAAAAAGGGTTTGACAGTTTTCTGACAGTGAGCCAGTTTACCAGGAAGATAGCCTCTGTTGGTATAAATCTTTATAGCTTCATAATATTATTGAAGTCAATGGTTAGCTGCATCAAGAGTTATGACTTCTATTCTTAAATTTGATTTTGAAATAACAACTTTTTACTCTTTTGGCTTTCTTATTTCAGATTGTCAGACAGTAAAGCCATTGAAACTTCTTATAAGTTCCCAGAAAAACAAGCAAACAAAAAAAAAACCTTAGGTTTTGTACAAAACCATTGTTTTTATGACTGAGAAAAAAAGAGATACAAGGATAATTTAAATTTTCCATAGCATTTTTTTTTTTCAGTCAAACCCACCGTGAGTTTTTAAAATATAAATTCAATAAACCAATCATTAGATGCATACAGTCTTGTTCACAGCCTCCTCTAATACTAGCCATTTCTTCTGTAAACATTATGAAGAGAAAGGCAAGCTGACATGTTAAATGATGAAATATGGACAGACTTTTTGCTTCTGTTGCCTTGGTTAAATATCTTAAATGAAGATATTTAGATATCTACATCTTTGAAAAAAATGAAGGTACGTAACAGAAACCTAGTGAAAGTTCTGTGAAAGTTAAAAGAGCTGAACATTTGGTTTGATTTGAATCATGAGTAAAGCTTAACTTTATATCTTATTTTTCTGTGAAGAGCCATATAAATTTCAAATGTTTTTTTTCTTTTTTTTTTTTTTTTAAGAAAAAGGATATATTTTCCAAGATTGAACAGCCATTTCAAAAAGTTCATTTCTTTTTTCATAATTATTCTTTGGATCAATTATATAGTTACAAGCTAAATCATTAAAAACCTTGAGAATCCTGATTATCCAGTTCACCTGGCTGAGAGTTGCCTGCAAATGCTTTTACTCAGAGGCATAAATTCCACATTCATATACACATGCTTAGTAAAAAACTGGGCTGAGCAGAAGACTGCAGGTTTTTGCACCTACCTGTGAAAGAGGATAATGTAAGGAATGAGAGCACTGTTTCCTTAGGAGACTCATAATTTTCAAGTAAAGATGCATTTTATGATGAGTTTGCTCTAGAATAAAGAAATAAACAAACAAACAAACAAACAAAAAATCAAAAAGCCGTCATCACTTCTTGCTTAACACTTCTCGAAATACAAAACTTTAAATGTTAGCTTTTAAGAATATATGCACCAGTTGACCAGTTTCTTGGTGCTTGAAAAAACTCCCTTTGAATTAGAAAAGCTGTGGAAATCTTACAGAAGTCACTCACTGAAGCAATGGCTTAGAAAGGAGTGGTGACTACTGCAGGGAGTGGGATCAAGGATCTTTCAGCTGTTAGATGTTAGACCACTTTTCTGTAGGGCAAATTTCTGTCCACTCGTCTCAAACTGGATGCATATCCTCTATTAAAATGAGCAGTTCCAAAGGAAAGCCCTACTCAGTGTATGGATGGTCACTCAGGAGTCCGTTGAGATGTTTTGCAGAGACTTCTCCCTGGCAATCTGACAATACCAAAGTCAGAATAATTCTACATAGCAAGAGACATTGCTTGTGTATCTTTCTTCTTTTCTCTTGCTGCCAGCTGCTATCATAAGCTATTCCTTCATGCTTTAAAAATAGAAAATGAAGATGCTGCAGTTAATAACATGTCTGTTCCATGAAATCAGCCATAAAGTGGTATTTTTGGAATGTCACCACTTGTATCATGTAAAGCTTTAATTTGACACTATGCCTTCAGTAGCCTCCAGTCTTAGGTTGTCTACTTCACTGAAAATTTAGGATACACAGACATGAAAAGATGGAAAACAGCAAAACTAAACAGCAGCTTAATGAGATAAAATGAGATTGTGTTTTAACAGGGAACTGTGCAGTTGATGGAAATGATAGGTACTGTGTAGGATCTGAATCTTTTTTTCCCTGGAAATACTTATTATTAAAAGGAAGCCATAGCTGCAGTTTTCATGCAGGTACCTGTAAGTATTCTGAACATCATTGAAAACTGATGCCAGAACAAGCGTAACATTTACTTTTCAAGGAAAGCACAAGGAAGTGACATATGAGAAAGTCTAAGCCTTATGAAGATAACTTAGTCACAGAACATGTGAGGTTCTCTTGCAATCCTTCAGTATAGTATAAAAAGAATAGTCCCCACTAGTTTTGTATGGGAAAAAAAAAAAAAAAGAAGAAGCAATGCCTACATTTTGGAAAAGATCCCAATGACCAATAACTATTTTTGCTCCTTTCTGGTGTGTCTAATTCTGCCTTTTAACTGCCCAGACAGGGTTCTAGAAATCATTTAATTAGTTTTCTGCCTGTGTAGAATTCACACTAAAGCCCTTTTTTCTTTTTTCTTTTCCCTTTCTTGGCCTTTTCTTTTTCTTGTCTTTTCCAATTTCCCATCTTTAAAATGATGATAATTATGCCTTTTTCAAAGATATTACAAAGAAAATATGAGCAGTCTTGTAATTCAGAAATCCCATTTCACCTAACTTGATGCTTCTATATTATAGATGTTTGCTCTTGAGATAGGTATCTGATGTTGCTTTTAGGTTGACATAGCACTCACCTACCAATGACTATTTATGCCTACTGACAGTAAAAGACAGTATATTTTTTCACATTGTAGGATTCACTGGGTGGTCAGACTAATCTCATTCAACAAGCCTGGTTCAGCCACAGAGATTCCATTAGATCTTTTGCAAAACACCTCATCATTTCACGTCCATTCCCCACACCTAAAACATGCACTCATCACGCAGTTTTACAGCTGCCCTCTGCCTGACCTATCAATCAGGTAGGAGGCTAAATGATGATTGTCTTCTATTAATGAATGTCTTGGAGCTATTAAGTGTTGTACAGATTGCAGTAATTTGTAAAGTCATATCACTGGTTCATTAATATTTTTTAGTGCTCCTAGAAGAATTGATGTACTGAGAATGAATTAAAATAATTGGAAAAAAAGAAAGATAAGCATTGTATAGAAGCCAGTTCTAGTCGTGCAGTTTTGTAGTCTTGCAAGTTTTGCAAGCTTTTGTTGAACTTTGCTGTAAATAAGTTCACTTAGTATCTGTCTTCCAAAGATCTTTATTCTTTCTCAGCGGAAAGGAGTGTGTGCTTAAAAATATGAATTATTGAACTCTGTAAAGGTAGTCCAGATGGGAAAAAAAAAAAAGAAAAGAAAAAAGAATGCTGACCTTCATAGTTCTGATGTTTCCAAAAGTTTGGAATTTATTAAGATAACAAGGGAAATCCTACTATTTTCCAGAAAGAAACTAATCTTCCCCTAGCAAACAGTAAATTAATTTAATAATTTTTGTGGATGGACAGGTAGTTTTTTTTATTTTCTTCAAAACAAATTATTCAAAAATGACATGATTTGTCAAAGATGTATTTATTTTTGGATATGCATGAAGCACTGTCTTGCTAAGGCCCAAATAATTTAGAACAGGACAAAAACACATGTGGGATTTCTGTTTTAATCAATGTCAGTTCCATACACTCTGCAGAGGGACTTTCTAAGGGTTAATATATGTTATGTGTTGTCATTATTAATTTATTCTCAAAGTAAGCGGAGTAAAATTTTTACTTAAGTAAGGTCCAGATGGCACTCCAAGCCTTTATTTCTCTATGATTTCTTCCCCTTGCATTTTTCTCAAAATTTTAATAAAAGACTATTAAATCTGGGCTGTAGAGTTTGAAAAAAATGACCAAAGAAGTCTGAACAATAACAAAAAAAAACCCTTGTCCAAGACTTGCCTGGGCTTGTTCATCAAGCTTTGAGATAATAGTGCAGAAATAGTCTCTTACAGGGATTTCTATGGAATAGCATGTCTAGAGCATGCACAGGAAAGTTCATTGTGTAAAAAATCATTTAACAGAGACACCCAATCCCGAGCAAGCCAAAATTGAATGTTACAATCATTCAGGAAAAGAAACACAAGCTCCATTTCATTGTTACCCTTTCTAATCTAATCTGTTTTATACTATGGTGACTTGGAATTATAGATTCACAGAATCATTAGGGTTGGTCCAACTGCACACCTACCACCAAGGCTGCCCACAAAACCATATCTCTAAGTACCACATCTACGTATTTCTTGAACACCTCCAGGGATGTTGCCTGTATCACTTCCCTGGGCAGCCTGTTCCAGTGCCCTCCCACTATTTTGGAGAATAATTTTTTCATAATATCCAACCTGAACTTCTCCTGACACCACTTGAGACCATTTTGGTCTCACTCTATTGTGAGTTACCTTGGAGAAAAGGCCTATCCCACCTCGCTGCAGCAGTACTGAAGGTGTGGCCTCATCAGAGCTGAATACACGGGGATAATCACCTCCCTGATCCTGCTGGCTGCACTATTTCTAATACAAGCCAGGATGCCACTAACCTTCTTGGCCAGCTGGGCACAGTGCTGACTCATGTTCATCTGAGCATTAATGAGCACTCCAGATCCTTTTCCTCCACACAAGTTTTCAGCCACTCTGCCCCAAGCCTGTAACATTGCTTGGGGTTGTGATGGAGGATGCAGCACTTGGCATTGTTGAACTACATCCTATAGGCCACAGCCCATCAATCCAGCCTCCACAGATCCAGAACCCAACAATTCCTTCCAAGTTGGTGTCATCTGCAAACGTACACTCAATTCCATCATCCAGATCATCAATGAAGATATTAAATAGAATGAGGTCCAATGCCATCTCATGTATAGAGCATGAACATGTAGCACATTTTAAACTGACTTTTGCGTATACTGAGCTGGTGTAAGAGTAGTCTCTGTGCCTTCATCAACTATTAATCTGTTATGGAGATGTTAAAGTGTTAAATGTAATCAGAACACAGTGCAAGGTATTTAGGACATTATGGAATTAAGCTGGGTCCTCAGGGACCTCAAGAAGTTCAGCTGCTTTAGGATCACCACTGTCAGTACAAACTAAGAGATGAATCAATTGAGAGCAGTCTTCCAGATAAGGACTTGGTGGATGAAAAATTGGATATGAGTTTTCTCTTGTATCCCAAAAAGTCGATCATACTGCCAGCTATATAAAATAAATGTAAACAGGTGGATGTGGGTGACTGCTCCCCCCTCTCTGTTCACAAGAGACCAACCTGGAGTGCTGCATACAGCTCTGAGTCTCCCAGTACAGGAAAATATGGTCCTGTTACAGGATGTCCCAAGAAGGACCACAAATATAACCATAGGGAGGAAGCATTACAGGACAGCTGGGGTTTTTCATTCTGCAGAAGAGAAGATTCTAAGAAGACATTATTGTAGCCTTTCAATATATCAAGGAGTATAAGAAAAATAGAAAAAAGACTTTTTACCAAGATTAGTAGTGACGGGACAAATGGTAATGATTTTAAATGGAAAGGGAGATTTAATTTGGAGGTTAATGACTGAGGTCAATAGACACTTGAACATGTCGCCCAGAGAAGTTTTGAACGACCTATCATTGGAAGTATTTTAAGTTTGGATGACGCTTTGAACCTGATCTAGTGAAAGATATCCCTGCTTACGGTAGGGGACATGGAATAGATCACCTGTAAGAGTCCTTTCCAACTCAAGCCTTCCTTTGATTCTATGATTAATTATTAACCATAGTAATTAATCAACAGGGGATGGTTATATGATGCTTAGAAGTTGGATGGAGAGATCCAGTAACAGTAAAAAATGCTCTTAGGAAATCATAGTACTATGCAAGCTAGTTACAATCCCTAAGTTATCAGTCCTACCAGTTCAGTTTAGTAATCTGTTCATATCTCCACTTTCACATCTCCAGCTTTCTTCCAGAAGTAGAATTTAAGCAAAGAGAAATAGTGTCCAAGAAAGGAGACCAAAAATCTTCCAAATACTGTGCCAACACAGACCTACTGAGCCAGCTTTCACTTTTCTGCATTGGCCTAGTCTTGGCTTGAATTTTCAGTTTGGAACTGGTCTTAAAAAGCACTTCTAAGCGAAAAAAAAAAAAAAAAGCAATGAAGAAAAATGCATGATTTTTCTGTAAGTTTATTCATAATTAACTGGAAAGCTATGATTTCATGTTTTAAGCAGATGAATAAAGAATAATTTGTACTAAAGAAGTATTTTTATACATAGCTAATTTACATTTACAATTTTTTACATAGCTAATTGATTTAAGAATATGTTCTTTTCTTCACAAATACTTAGTCCATTTCTCAGATAAACCCTTTTAAAACCAGTGAAGAAACAAAGGAAAAGAAAAAAAAAAAAAAAAAGGCTTCAGATTAATCATCTTCCAGGATGAACCTTTTACAGAAGCCATACCTACTATAAATGGTTTCGTAAAGCCCCATCCAGCCTGGACTTGAACAATTCCAGAAATAAGGTACCCACAACTTCTCCGGGCAGCTTATTCCAGTGCCTTACTACCCTCATAGTAATGAATGTCTTCCTTATATCCAACGTAAATCTAACCTTTTTTTTGTTTAAAGAATGCTACCTCTTGTCCTATCATTATACTCCTTGATAAAGTATTCAAGAAATCTAAGCTAGAATGAGAAATTATTATGATTTTATTCACTGTATTTCAGAATATCTTTATACTACTTCTATGTTTATTGAAATGATTTATCCAGACATATTTACTACAGTTCTCATTGACATACTTTGTACCTTCAAATCAACAGGTTTTTTGCAGTCAAGCATTTTCATAAATCAACATGTCCCAGAGCTGGAAATTTGCAATTGTTTATCTGTAAGCAATTGTATTTACAAGCAAAGTACATTTATCTCATCATTTGGGTCAAAAGCCAATTTATTTATAATACAAAACATTTGAAAACTGACATTTGTTCTTGAGATACACAGAACTTCTGAACTGACGTCAATGATGTAACCACACACACAAAATGTTTCCAGTGGATTTCCGTTGTATTTTTATCTGAATGATAACTCAGCTCAATATTAGTGTAGTTTTGCTTTCTTCTCTTCATGCTACACAATGGTATGAAAGGGCAAATTTCAAATATGCCTAACAGTTATTCAAAAATTCAAAGTAGATAAGCCTATTTATTCCTGTATTAATAGGATCACTTTTGGGAACAGGTATGATAGACTCTGCTGGAAATTTGCTCCTTACTGTGAAGGTGAAATTTTTAAATCTGGGATCATTTGAAAAATAGGAAATAAAGAGGTAGAAGCATGTTTGCAGAAACTCTTATGTTTTCCAGAAAGTGATCTGGCAGTAGTAGCTATTTGATATCTGCAAGCAGGTAATTTCCTAAAGATTTCTGGCAATGATTTGAATCTAGATTTTTCAATTCTCATATTAGTATGAAATGTATCTTGAGAGAATAACTTACAGCAGCTACTTTCACCATAAAGTTCAGATTTGCTTGCCTTTGATTCTACAGTTGCATAACAACCTCCTGGAATTTTTTATATGGAAAGGAATCATAAGGGTGATTTTTTTCTTATCTTTTTTCAAGGTTTTAGCTTCTAAGAACATTGTAAGAAGTTTTCTAGAGCCATCTGTAGTATTTCAACATCCATGTAGAATGGCTCATTCACATAACTATATAATAATGACTGAAAAAACTTGAAACAAGAAAACTCAAGCATAATATTTAAATTTCTATATGTGACAAATTCGGGAAAGAATTCAGGTTCATGAGCTGCTATTTATAATCTTTTATCTGCACCTGAAGAATCTATCTGTGGCACAGACTAAATCATCTTTAGGAATGACCTGAAATTTTGAGACATTTGTTTTGTCCTTTCTAGTAATGAGATCATCAGCGGTTAACTCAGAGACTTTATCATAATCATATTACTTAAGGCTGGGAAGTACCGTTTAATCATCTGGTTGAGTCTGCTAAGTAAAATAAAGAGCAGCTTTTCTTTCAGTTACACATTCAGTTTTGAGACTTGTTTTCTGAGAAGTCTGAAAACTTTTAGTGAAGGTGGATTTTGCTCAATAATAAGGATAATTAATGAATTCTCATGGCAAGATTCCTGTGTTGCTTCATCCTACTTCAGCAGGGGTTCAAATAGTTCAACTTGTGGAATATAAACTCCACAATCAGCCAAGAAGCACATGTAAGGGGTTAGTTCACACCTAACATACACAGATTTAAATAGATATTTCCAGACTCCTGATCTAAAGACATGTATGTTTGGTCAGTCCAGCTAGGATTATGCTCTGCATGACTGGGCATGTAGCAACTTTCAAAGGTAGTGGGTAACAGCCAGTTTCTACCTGACTTTTCCCTGTGGAGAATCTCTCCTTTCTTCCATCATGTTCATGATTTTCACAAATTTTCCAGAAATGTAATTATTTTTGAAACCTCTAACCTTTTTTGAAATTAGGTCCTATAGTAGGAATTGCAGAGTGATACTTATAAAACTAGTCAGTGACCAGACAGACAGTTTAATAGATTACATGGCTGCATGTAGATTGCTGGGGCTGTTTAGTCTGCTGAAGAGGAGGCTGAGTGGGGACTTTATTGCTCTCTTCAAATACCTGAAAGGTGACTGCAGCAAGAGGGGTCTTGGTCTCTTCTCGCTGGTGATAGGTCAAGGGGAAACAGCCTCGAGGGAGATTCAGGTTGGATATAAGGAAAAACTTTTTCACAGCAAGGGTTGTTAAGCACTGGAACAGGCTCCCCAGGGAGGAGGTTGAGTTAAGAAAACTGTTGATCAACAGAATGGAAACATTCTCTGAAAGACTTGTCTCATACCCTCCTGTCCTCTAGAAAATTCTGTAAGCTCTCAGCTTCCAGATTCACAGTATTCCCAACAAAAGAGCCCTAAAAACAGTGCTTTGGTTCGAAGCTTATAAATTTATTTTAAATTTATTAAATTATTAAATGTACAGATTGTGAAATAAATGAATAATGTAGTAAATCAATGTTTATTTTCACATTTAAGCACATGATGGCAGAAAAGTACACTAAAGAGAGAAGGACAGGGTAGAAGTAGGTGAATATGAAATGGTCAGTCCAGAAAGCAAAGGAAAGCTTTCAAATGCAAGAATAGGGAGATTTTAAGAAAACAGGATTGTGGTGGTATGAAAAGAGGCTATTTTTGATGTTTATGTAAATATCTCTATGATACTGTAGGCTGTTATTAAACAGGCCGTCTCTGGATCTGATCATTGAGGAAACAAAGATCAAGGAAGTATGCGCCTTACAACTCTAGGTCCCATAGTTTGGACACACCACTTCTATTGATTTTAATCGAAATTGCATGCATAAATACAAAGATAATTTTGAAAACATTTTGCTGTTTAAAAACTATACAGGAAGTTCATAGAATGTGTGTTGTGTGACAAATAAATCTCTCTCTGAGTTAGATACCACTCAACAAGCATGAAACTTTCAAACCAACATTTCCAAAACCAGATGGCTAGAACTATATTGCTAGATCCACATTTAAACATTTATTTGAGTTTTTTTGAGTTACTTTTCAGAAGCACCGGGCTTTTAAATTGGTGACATGGGTGAAGTTGTTGAGCAGACTTTAGAAAGAACAGCAGTTAGAATTATTTGTTTTGATTTATGATAAAAAGATCCTTAGCATCATAGGCAGCAATTACATTAGGTAAAAACTTTTTTTTTTTTCAATTTTTATGTTTTTCATTATTTTTCTCTCAAAATCCTGCTTTCTTTTCCATTGCATTGATTAGCTTTCTTACATTTATTTCATCAAGAGAAGGAATTATTTGTGAAGCTGGTTGCTCCTGGTACAGATTGACCAGAATCTAAGAGACTCTCTTTCTTTCTTCCTTCCTGACATTTAAATCCTATACATTAAAATAAAACAATGTTTCTTCCCTTCCCTTCCCTTCCCTTCCCTTCCTCCCTTCCTTCCTTTCTTTTTAACTCATACTTGGATTTTTTTTTAACTACACTAAGAGCAAGGAATAATATAATCCAGTACTGGTGGAACTAGGACATCGGAATTAAATATAAACATATAAGAGTTTCAAATACTACGAGTTTAAAGGAAATAGAGAATAAAGGATCTATTTAGCTTCTCAGCAAATTTTAACATTTCTTTTAAACACATACATCAGATTGGTGTATTGTAATGCACTCTTATCTATATATAAGATTCACGTTTCCCTTTCGCCTCATCTTCCTGTAGATGGATAATGCTAGGTATCTTACTTTAACCAGAAGAGGCAAGTTTGACTACTTACTTCTGCAATCAAGTCTACTATTTTTTGTCCAGCTGGCATGATATGGGCAGTCTATCTCCATCTGTTCTCCATTTCTAGAAGACATAATTGACTTTAGTATTCTTATAAGCTGAATGAAATAAAACACAGAAAAGAAGTTCCTCTACGAATGCTTTTAAAAATCCCATATGTCTGGAGAATAGACGCACTTTATTGAACAAGTTTCAGAGCAGTACCATGATTTACTGTATTTTCAACTCAACATAGGTCTATGTTAAATCACCATCATATGCAATGTCAAAGTGAAAGTAGGAAGGAAAATCAGAACATAAAGATATTTCATGGATATTTCAAGATAAGGAATTTAAGCCTGTACAGTTTCAAATCACCTTCAGAAATTTATGTATTATTATAATAATCACCAAATTTTTGGGGGTAGTATCAAGATTTTGGGGTCTACACTAGGTGAACTTTACATAGTCATAGGTGAATAAAGTCAGCCTTATCCTTCATCAAGACTGGCCATCTTTCACTCAGGAACATCATTCCAGTAAGATCCACCACAAGAAAGTGTCATACATTCTGTAGAAAAAACTACATTTTATGAGCAATATTTTTAAATGATCTCAGAACTAACTTTTGTTTTGGGTGAAGATACAATGTATAACTTACCTGTGAATTACATAAGCAATTATTCATATTTACATGTCTACTAGGAATTCATTTTTGGTAATTATTAAATAATGAAAGAAGAGAGAAAAAAAATAGACTGTGATTTGCTTTCAGCCTTTCTAATCCTGCTTTTTGGATAGCATGGTATTTCTGAGTTTGGAGTCAGCAGTGACAGTAGGCTGTGAAGCAGAAAGGAAGCTTTCACAAAAGTAAAGGATGACATCTACCTCTACCTCAGTCCTCTGTTCAGTGAAGAGTCCTGTGTCTGTTAGTGGCTTTAGTCCACTCTTGCATGTTTATATTTTCTGTCCTAATTAACAAGTGAATTTGGGGCAAATAAATTAAATCATATTTGATCTTCCTTCACTTGATCAATCATTTTGTTTTCTTGAAAACTGTTAGTCAGAAAATGTTTTCTGCATCAGTATAGTTGTTGCTAGTGAATAGCTATACCCAAAATGCCAATAAAGGGTTAAATTCTAAATTTAGATTTTTCTCTGTTAATATTACAGAAGCATAATGTAGCTATCAACATCTGAAATAATCACTGCATATTTCTGTGATCTGTTTTAGATATCTGACTTATGATTAAATGAATAATGACACTGACACGGATTTCTTAGACATACAGAATACATTAAAATTATCTAGCCAAAAGAAAAAGAACAGAAACTAAACTCCTCAGAGAAGAACAGTTGTAGTTTCTGAAGGTGATGTTGAGTCATCAACTGCACTGTGGTTCCAGAAGAATGATCAGGAAGTGAAAGTGCAGTTGTGGGTGTTACAGCCGTACAGAAAAACAACCAGGCAAGATCAAGTGACACGATCTGTCTACATCTATGTCTTCACAAGTATCTGAAGCTGGGTTTGGTTGTGGTTTTTTTTTTTTTATTATTATTATTATTATTTTTGTTTGGTTGGTTGGTTGTTTGGTAGGTTTGGTTTGTTGTGATTTCCATAAGAATTTATGATAGTTCAAGTGGATATGTGAATGGATCGCTGCTGTGTAGCAGGAAGTGCAATCTGAACCAAAGATTTTACCAATATATTCTGAACTTTCACTTGAGTCTCCAGAAATAAATTTGACTTTTATATTAAAAACAAACAAACAAAAAACCCTTTATTA
This sequence comes from Odontophorus gujanensis, assembly GCA_013399175.1. Taxonomy (NCBI): domain Eukaryota; kingdom Metazoa; phylum Chordata; class Aves; order Galliformes; family Odontophoridae; genus Odontophorus; species Odontophorus gujanensis. The sequence continues at coordinate 24,377 of VXAB01006988.1, forward strand.
GTACCTATTTTATTTGCAGGGATTTGATAGGATTATCACAAAATAGGTCTTCTAAGGATATCTCATTTTCAGTGTGTCACAAGCCAGAAACTCATGAGAGGAAACGATGACTCTGAGATCACACAGTTACTCAGTAGAAAAGCATATGAAAACTATCCTGAGTTTTTCTCTCTGTTTATTTATTTTTTTTTAATTTCTTGCTTTATTTCATTGTTGTTTTTTGCTCAGATTTGAAAACTGATTGAATTAAACCAGGTAGCTGGTCTGTACTACCAACAATACATCTATGAATTGAAGGAATGAGTATGGAAGCATCAGTAGGGTCGAAAAAATAAAGAGACTGGTAAGAAATCAGCATGCAGTACACACTGTGAGAGGCTGGCAAGGGCTATGTGATATATGGACTGGAAAGTAGAAAGAGATGCTGAAATGATATGATCAGTGCTTAAGTAAAGGGAATGGCTACTGCAAAAGGTTTTGTTCACTTAATTAAACCTAAAAGACGTGCATTCGGATGCACTGAACGTGTTAGTATAGTAGGACAATGATTTAGAATTAGAGAGCTGTGAGACTAAAACCAGAACTTCCTCAAGCATGGATGATGAAAATATTAGAAAAAAAAAGTCTCAAATGATTTTAAGCTACAGTTACATGAGCATCAAGCAATACAAGAACATAATTATCTATGATTATTATAGGAACTAGCATAGAAAACTTGCTTGGATCATATTGAACTTATCAGACAAGTTATTCTAGGTTATATATCAAGATAGAAGAATGAGTAAAACCAAAACTCAGGCCTGCAACATGGAAGTGTTAATTCTAAACAGCGTAAGTGAGGAAGAAAAAAGTTCATACAAATAAATACAGATGTAAACATGAAAAATGGGAGTCCTGATGTAATGGCCAGTAATGAGGAAACATATCTGCCAGTGGGGCTGCTGACAGAGCAATCTGAGGAATTAGCAGTACAGAACAGTCATGGGGTCCAGGGAGAAACTGGCTGCCAAATAGAAGGGAAATGACTAAATGCAGTAAGTACAACAGGAAGATCAAAGTAGGCTTTGAGCCAGGTCAGAAACAGTAAGTCAGAGGAAAGCTAGCATGGTTTATGGGCTGGACTGAGCAGTTAATTCTACCAATAAAGGCAACAACTGAGGTGTTGCAAGCACTCTAAGATTTAGAAGAAAAGATATGGATAGGAATGGTCTAGTAATGCTTCTCATGCAGGAGAGCAGTTCTCCATTAATTCGCTGGGTTTCCATCATTATCTTTGATATTTGTTAGCAATCTTTTTTTTTCTCCTGACCTGTGCTCTACTGATTTGGTGCACAGGGATTTTCTGTTCCAGCAGTTTCCCATGACAGTGTGAAAGGTTCATCTCAATGTGTGATGGTAGCTTTTTATTCTTGTAGCAATCCCCTTGGGTTGCTAATGGATCATTTACACATCTGAGAATGTTGTTAAGAAGCTGCTGAGGTAGAATGGGATTCCAGCTGTAGCAGCTACCTACTGCTCTTATTTCTTACAATAGGCTCCTGAGAGTCGCACAACTGCCTATTAGCAAGTTGATGATGGATGGAACAGCTGTACATTTACAAGTAAAGATAAGCTTGAGACTCCTAAATTAGTTAGAGAAGAGTAATTTGAAAATTTAAAAACAGACCTTGAACCAGGATCTTTTTACAGGATAATGCCACGAGTTATAGAACAGGTTGGTGATTGAAAGCTCTAAGTGTCCTCAGCCCTTTCTTATGCTTCATCTCTGTTGAAACCAAATAACCCAAATCTCAGGCCAGTTTACCACACTGTTTTAAGTATGTGCTTTAATTTTTCTATTATCTTCTGGATGGTCTTTAGGAAGTCATGTGTTTCTCACTGATTCCTTAGAGTATATGGCAGTTTTCTTTCTGCAAATTCACCTGAATTCATTTGTTCTGGAAAAAGGAAAGGAATGGAATGGGGGGGGAAGGAAAGGGAAGGTTACTCCTAGGCATAGCAAATATCAGATACATCTTCCTTTTCAGTTTGAAAATCCTTTGAAGTATTTCTTGGAGTCAGTCTAAAAGTAATTATGGTTGATCTGCTCCAGGTCAGGAAATAGATGCAAAAAACTGGACTTTACAAAGTAAATACTCACAGAACCAACTATATGAATTTAGTAGTCCTATTTTCAAAATCAGCAAACATCAGACATCAAAGCAATTAATAGTTGCTTTGAACAGATGATTAGTGGGGGAGTACATGGAGTACCTGTTTCACTTAATATTCAAGTTATTTGTTTTTTTCATAGAACCAATGTATATGTGAAAATGTGAAAAAGTCACATGTGGCATAAAAGTTGAACTATATTAGTAATCACTTTTTATTACTATCCAGAGTCTTGTATCTGAAGTTCAATAGCATTACTCTAACAGCTCTACCAAAGGAAAATGAAGCAGATAAAATGGCACTATCCTGATGCTCACAAAGCCACTTTCTGTTCTTGATGTCTTCTTTTTACTACAAAATGTGCAGCCACAGTCTTCTTTCTTTCATGTATATACAGAGTGCAAACGTTACAAAACATGTACTGTCACTTTGTATTTGTACTGACTCTAGGACAATACTGCTTGACTTTCTCATAGATGTATGCAAACCATTAAAATCTTGAAAACTATTACCATTAAACAGTGATATTTTGTTACTCTTTCCCTAAGACTTCTATTGATGACTCCTCTATTCCATTTATTCATGTAATGTAGTTTGCTCCAGAAGTAATGCCTGCTATTTATTTCCATGGAAACTGCAACAGATATAAAGAGCACAACGCCATTTGGGAAAACAAATTTTCAGCTGCAGAAATTTTTTTCAACATAAACACCACGATTAGCTGTGCATTTTTCATTCATAAAAATCTGTACCAATGGAGATGGCTCATTGTCACTGTTGCCAATGCTGAAGTGCACCTTCTACCATCTCACAGTTCTCACATCCACTGATTGGTTTCCAAAAATGGTAAGCAAGCATCAATGAATGTCAATCTATTCAATTTTTTCCACATACAGGAATTCAGTGGCACACATTTGTTTCATACACACTTCCATGTCAGTTCTCTATGTATTTTTACAATTCCAGCGACTCTTTGTATTTTTGTAATAAAGTAGCAGCACTATCACTGGGAAAAGTAATAATAACAGATAAAATATTACTTCAGTTTTTCTCATAAATATCACAATCACATTTTTACTGGAGGAGTAAGAATAATGCCAAGTAGTAGCTGTAAATACAGCTACTGTGAACAAAGAACAAACAGCTAAAGTGTCACATTCTCACAGCTATTGTTACATATTGCTATGGCTATTTTAAAATGAAACCGTAGAATACAGGAATACATTTAAGCAAATATCTTACCTAGAAAGAATTTTTGGCTCACAAAAAAAGCTGTTGAGTTGAAATTCAGTCAGACTGAAATGCAACTTTGAATTAGAATAGCTGAATTTTAAAGGAAAACATATTCTTATACTGTTCAGAATATCCATCCAATTACTCTACTAATTAATGTGATTTAACTGTAAACTTTGTTGTTGTTTTTTTTTCTTTTTTTTTAGACATAAATAGGTTTGCAAAGAAGATTCATAGATTCATAGATACATTAGGTTGGAAAGGACCTACAAGATCACCTAGATGCAGTTATAGTGTATCAAGGACAATTTATTTATTTTTTTATTGACTTTTTTGTGTGTGTGTGTGTGTTGTTTACACACATTACAAGAAAATGAATTCAGAAACTAATGTTGAAAATGGAGATCCAAGTAAAAATACAGTCTTCATATTGTGTTATTCTTTACATTGTAATTTTTTTTCTAGCAATGCAATTATAATTATGGTTAATTATATACATAGTTGTTTTAGGAAAACATGTGTTTACCTTACTTTATATATTTTATAGATACAGACATTGAAAGAAGATGTCAGTGAACTACTATTTTCAGTCTTTCATCAAAACAACTTATTCTCCAGCTTCAGCCAACTCCAGATACGAAAAAATCTTAACTGTGATTTCCTCCACTCTTACACAATGTTGATTTAAATCATTCGTTGCCCTTTAGATTCAACATGGTAGAAATTAATTACTGAAGCAGAAGTGCTTGTATTGTCTATGATTTGCCAAAGAAAGTCTTACTGAGTAAACACCTTTCCTTGATAAAATATTCCAATATGTTGGAGAGCAGAATTTGGTACAGATTACTCAGATTTTGGGATTAAGTTGTTTAAAACATTTTGGGACATGATTTGCTGACATGCTTTTTTTCTGGTGAATTGGTGTGATAAAAGAGTTGGAAAATCACTTTCCAGTAACGTGGAAGTGGTCACAGATATGTCATCTTCCCATACCTTTATGGAAAAACAGTACAATTTGGCATTCCTGTCTGTCTTCAAGCAGACTAATTAACACAGTAATGATGGTAACAGACTCTCTGATTTCCTTTGGGTTTACAAAAAAACTCAAAGGGAAAGTCAGAGTGATTCACATATTATTATTTTCCTTTTGCTGAAAGTCCATAACAAAATGCAAAGAAATACATATATGTGTGACAATTTGAATATAGATCATATATAATTAAATTAAAACTTTTATTTGACATTTATCTTGCAAACTTTTGTTTTCTTTTTCAAAAGTTCCTCTACTGTAAAGAGTGTGTTTTTGCCTTCAATACCTCTTATATATGTTGTACTTTGTTACGCATATATGTCTGTATATCTAGTCTAATTTCATTTTCATCATGGATTTCCTATATTAAATCATATATGTAGGACTTACTGTAAAAGTTTTTTCTTTCTGAGATCATTATTTCAAAGTGTGTAATGTAGTTAGGTTCAATTCTGTTGAGTTTCCATTTGCACACATTTATAATTATCCCCTCAAGTATAAATATATATGTATGTGTCTGCATTTTCTTGACTGTACAGATTACAAATTTTAACAGATTTTTCAGGTTATATACAAGTTCTACATATTTCGTTACTGCATGCTGTAAAATATTTACCTATATCCATTATCTCTAGTACTTGTTGAAATGCTTTTACTTTAAAAGGATGTTACTATTTAAAATACTTTACATATTTTCAGCAGAAGTTAAAACTTACTTTTAGAACTGCAGCTGTAGACAACAGATATGAAAATTTTCTAGGATAAGGAAATTTCAAACTTTTATTTTCCTTATTATATTGTACATAATTGGGTATTACTCAATAAAAAGATTAAATAGTAAACATGTGCTTAGTTTATATATTAATGAAATATAAAAAGTCTTCATGATTTAACTAATTTGAGGTTAATGTTTTGTTTATCCTTTGCTTACAAAGTTTACAAAAACCACAAAAGTTTATTATCTCTCAGTTTAATTACATTCTGCACAATTATATCTAAAACTGTGTGAAACAAACTGGAAACAGAATAAAGTCTCCAACAAGTTACCAATAAAAAAAGAGAACCTCAATCCTAAGTAAGTATGCTCATCAGGGAATTTTCAAATCATGTATCTGGTTTTGTCTGGAACAAGACTGTACATGGCAGTACAGAGTCAATAATTTCCATGTCATGTTGAAACTTTTAAACATCATCTATTTTTTGGGGCTGACCTTTATTTTTATTTTTTTATTTTTTATTGTTTTGAAAGTCACAAGATTTGGAGATTTTTAAATACAGAGAAAAATTAAGTATGCATATATATTCATTCTTGTGAAGACTTTAAGGCTTGACTTTTACAGACCATCAAATCTTGCCTTGTGAAGTTCAGGCCATTAGTAAGTGGTGAGAAATTATTTTCAGGAGGTGAATCTTCCACTAAGCTAAGGTGATCTGAGTGCATCATAGCTGAAACAACTTTTAAATTAATCACTTTTTTGCAATGTGCTTAAGAAAAGTCATCCACTTGAACGCAGAATGCAGTTTTTGTTTACTTAGGCCATTAGAATAAGAATCACCCATCAAGTCAGACTGTCCTCATCGTTAATATTTTCCCTGGTGGATGTGTTCTGTCTCTGATATACCATCAAACCACTTCCGTCCATTTGTTAGGTATTCCCTTTCTTTGGTTTAGGGATGTAAAATCTGCATAGGGGTAAAGGTCTTGTGACAGAGTTGGCAGTTCCAGCTTCTAAGGCGCCGAAGGTATGAGTTTAAATTTTACTCTGAACTTGCACTTACACCTCAGCTGTATCAGGTTATTGAGAAGAAGTCAAAGGTGATGCTAACCACATCAATCTTTGTTTTCCCAAGTCTGTAAGAATGCAATGCTCCGTAACTATCTTGGTTTGGTACTCCACCATAGTATGGCCTTTACCTTCTATTTTGAGGCAGCATCAAGAAAGGAGTTGGATTTTAGATAAAGTGGGCAGCATGCTCATGGCTGTTTCAGATTTCTTCAACAGGCATTTGCTACAGTACAATAAAACAAGGACCCACATTGGCCTGTTCTCAAAATAGACCATGCATCCAGTGGAAAGAAAAGCATACTGGAGCAGCCTCAGACCTCTTCTACTTCTACTAGCATGGAGACACAATACATTTCCTCTTTTAAATCTACCTCGGTAAGAAGTCACATGATTTGTGAATTGAATTTGGGATTTTTTTTCTCTTTCTCCCTTCTCAGAAATTTCTCCCTTTTTCTCTTCTGCTGTGCCCCACTGTTGCAACAAAGGAGAAAGTACAAGAAAAAACTTATAACATCTGCTGGCAATAGACAATGCAGAGACAATTCTATACCTTTCAAGATTTCAAGATTTCAATCCATATAAGGTGGTTTTTTATTTTTTTATTTTTTTATAAGCAATTACATATGATGATTCTTAGAGGTTTCTATTGCTAATGATAGATAGCAAAACAGAAAATACATGAGTTCAGAAAGAAAAAAATTGCAGCTCGTGATGAGGAAATTGTTTAAACAATCTGAAACTCCCAATCTAAATTTAAACTTGGCCTTTAAATATATCCATCCTCTCTACCTCTCCTTTGCGAATGCTGTAAATGTGTTGCTTCTCTTTTCTGTAGTTTCAAACTCTTCATATCTCCTAATAGAGTCTGATGGAAGTATTTCACTAGCTCTTTTCCCCTTTTTTCATCATATACAATGAGGTAGGGTTATAAAACCAGGGCAGCACTGAAAATCTGCAATTTTCACCGTTGTATCTTCTGCCAGTTTTCACTTCTGCTCTCAATTTATTTCACACAGCTTATTTTAATAACAACAAAAAAAGCTTCTGATATGCACAGTAAGGCTTTTTTAAACCCTTTTTAAAGAAGTAGGCTAAAAATTTCCAAAGGCAGCTTTTAATTCTTGTTGCATTGGTGATTTAAGCATCCAGATTAAGACAAGTGAGGGCTTATTTTAGAGGTGCTGAGCATCAGCAGTTCTGAGTTCTAGAGCTTTAAAGCTCAGCACAGTCAAAGGATCAAGCAGACACATACAAGAAACTCCAAATCGGAGAGTGTTTTTGGAAAAATTAGCCGTGTTTCTTAAGGGTAAAATCTCAGCCTTTCAAAGTCAATTACAAATCTCCCAATGACTTCAATAGGCTAGGATTTCACCCTTTATATTTTATAGGAAAAACAAGCAACATCATACAGAAGTTTCTCTTTTGTGATTTTCTTGATGTTTGCTCAACCCTGGCTTCCCTTTAGGTAGGAAAAATCATGGTTTTAATTTAAACTCCATAAAAACAAATAAACAGTAGCTTAATTACAAGGGTGGATGGGATGTTTCACAATGCTTAAGCTAATGTAGTAAAACACCAAGTGTTTGAAAAAACATTTTTAAAGCTCAGAAAACTTCAAAATGTAGTGTGTTTTCTCCTCCCTGTTCCCAACAATGCTGTAGTTGCTAATTTTACAGCACAAATGAAAAACTGATGACAATTTCAAGTAAAATAAGTTCCATTTATTTTGGCAAATGCTAGTGGTAGCATTATAGGACAACACATTTAGCTGCTTTATCCGGGTCACTTTTCAGGTAATTTAATGTGTATCTGTAACATGCACCTTTGCATCACTTTTATGTTATTGATCATTTTACAGCCATTTGAGTAAGATCATTTAAAGTTCTTAAAAACCTTATACTTGAATAAAACACATCTCTGTGCCTGTAACTGACCACAATGACGATAATTTATAAAACACCTTTAGTGGGCACCATCCTTAAATATTACAATTGATGATTCAGAAGTGGAAAGCAATTGGCAACAAAAAAACTGAAATAAGAAGCACTGTATAGGTTTTTAATTTGTACACAGTCTGCTTGTCCTTGAGTCATCCTCTCCATGTGAAAATGGACAATATGCTAAATAAACTAAGTCCCATGATATTCTAAGTAAGATTTAACTATTCTCTTTAAAATCTATGAAACATAAAAAAAAAAAAATTGAAAAAAAAATTATAGTCCTGTCAGTTCAAAACTTGAATATGTAATTTATCTTTAGACCTTCCTCTTGCCCATTTCTTCAGGTATTTACATAGATAAGAATAGGTCATAACAGGGTTTATAAGCACACATAATACTATCCTTTATTTTTCATATGTACATGTCCCAACCATATTGACTTATTTTCCAAAATAAGATTAGACAGAGAAAGGACACATCTGATGACTTTCGAACCACACCATTTGAGAACTAGGACAGAAACAAGAATATTTTTGGTGTGCACAGGGAGTTGTATATGGAAGGAGATCTAGACAATGACGAAGGTGGTCTTTGATGAACGATCTAGACAATGAACGTTTAGATGCTGTGTTGAGGGACATGGTTTAGAGAGAACTATTATTGATAGGTGGACAGTTGAACTGGATGATCATGTAGGTCTTTTCGAATCTTTGTGATTCCATGATTCTATGATTCTAAATTGTCTGTGACTGAATGGTTTCATTTGTGGAGATGCAGAAAACTGACAACCTCTGATCATCTGTCCCAAAGCACAGCAATGTACTACGTTGTAGACTGCAAGATTAATTTTAGAAAATTGAGTAGCAAAGAAAAAAGTATCAAGAGCATGGAATACTTTTTCCTTGTCATATGGCTAGTGGTCATGTTTTCATCCAGTCTCAAATTGTTCTTTTGCCAAGTAAGATTATTGCCATTCAATATCATTGCTAAATAAAATATAGCACTGATTCACTGCATTTAATTTGGATTTACTTTTGGACCCTTAAGGGTTGTTTCCAGGATTTTAACAGCCTCCTAACATATAGAGAGAATTCTTACCTACATGCTGTCACTTCTTTCTATGTACATTGTGTTTACAAAATAAGCTGCACTAGTCTACTTTACCTTTTGCGTAGCAGTACTCCTGAGGCATCAATTCTGATGTCAAGGGAACATTGAAAGGCCTTAAATCTGATCTCTTAGACAGCTGCGCTAATTCAACTAAAGGCTCTACAACAAGAGATGGTGAGAAATCTATAAAATATTTGGATGACATTTAAAAAAAGAGATAGGATGCTTTCTTGTTAACCTTTAGAGCAGCCCATTACATAAATTGTGACAATGTTCTTGGATTAAATGAGACTGCATTCAGGCTTAGCTCACAATTTATCACTCCAGCAAATGAATTCTACTGTAAAGTCTGGCAATATATCTTCTAAAGAATGCCGTTTATCTCACTGGGGAAGCAGAGTGCTGATAAATAAGGATCACACTCTTTTGGATAAAACACTGTAGAGATGGATTGAAAAGAAAATTTGGTAAAATTGATTTCCTTTTGCAGTGTAGGAATTTTCTATGGTCTATATCTCATTAAAATTAAAGATTTTTTATATCATTTCTGTGACAGTAACATGATAAACTAAAGTATCTAAGTAATGTTGCTGATGTTAATTCCAATTACATATGAAAATAATTTGCATATAATTTAATGATAAATGGTTGATCAGTAGTAGTTTGAATTTCTAGTTATCTGTCATCTCTCTGAATGAATAAGTATCACTGATTTACATATACAAGAGAAAGCTGACAACAAAATGTTCTTCTAAAATTAAAATTTATCAATTACTAGAACTAAATCCTAGGTCCGTTTCTAAGTGGTGAGAATTTCTTGTATTTTTTGAACTGAGAAAGTACAGAAGCTGAAATATAGTTCTCTTACAGAAATCTGAAATGCCTTTGTACATATGAGGGCTGTTCCAAAAGAAATGCCTCCTATATTAATATCTTGATCCATGATATTAGAGGGGGATGCTGGTAGTATGGCTGGAGAGGTTGAGCCTTCCTACCAATATTCTATTATATTTTGTTTCTGTGTGACACATGGAAGTGCATATAAAGCAAAGATGTGTCACTGAATTCCAGTGTGAGAGAAAAATTTCACCCAGTGACATCCAACACTTGCAGAACTTTCATGGAGATCAGAGTGTGGATGTGAGTATGGTGAGGTGGTAAGTGGTGCATTTCAGCAGTGGGGATAGTAATGTGGAAGACAAGCCATGTTCCAGATGGCTGTCCAGATATTTATGAGCATGGCATGCAGGCTCTTATTCATCACTACGAAAAACCATAGCTTTTGTTTGTGACTAAGTTGAAAATAGCATTTTGCAGCTGAGATTTTGCTCTATCAAATAGTGTTGTTGTGCTCTTTATATTGGTTGTAGTTTCCATGGAAAAAAATAGAAGGCATTACTTTTGGAGCAACCATGTATTTCAAAAGTCAGCAGAAAAAATATTGAAAATATATTGTAGATTAACTTACTAAATACTATGCAAAAATGTGAAATATCATTAGAGGTAGTCAGTTTATATGTTCCTGATTTTAATTATTATTTCAGCAAGAAATGATTTTAAATGATAAAAAAACTAACTGAACTAATGAATGCTATCCTTCATTCCAATAGGATTAGCTTCTGAAATCAAAGAAGAAAAGACTTTTTTATGTTAGTTCCCAAGATGTGTATCCTGAACTGTGATAAGAAAGCTGCTGCGAGTTGCTTAAACTTTCAAAGCAAAAGTGCACACCTATTGTAGTCATGTTCAGCAAGAAATGCTATGATTATACAGTGGTTAAAATATCAGAATCACTGTAAAGACAGTAAGTTTCAGTCTGAGATTGAATTACTCATGAAAGTAAAACCTACTTGCCTGTTTAAAGCAAAGGCTGGTTCTTCCTTATAGGGTAAAATTTATTTTCAGTAAGATTTTGTTCTCTGGTGGAATTTAACATAGCTGACCAGAAAGCAGAAGTATATAATCCTACCAGTCACACACTAATTTTGTTGAAGGTTGCAGTGTTTCCTTATTTTATCTTTATTTACTGTAGAAGGTTTGTTGGGTGATGGTGACTAATAGCTGAACATCTGGATGCAGTGACCTTTAAGAGCCTTTAGTCATTACTGTGCTCAATTAAACTCAACATCAACAGAAGTGCTTGCATTTTGACTGGAGTAGTATAAATCACTTTGCGAATACATTGTGCAAACAGGGAAGTATTACCATTCTAGGCTCATTCCCTTCTAAATGACTTCAGCAGGATAGGTCAGGAGCTAAAGATTTGTTTTATTCCTTGTTTCCAAAGAATAAACTTCAAGAATTAAGGAAATTAATTAATGAAGCTAACTGAACTAAAGAACTCAAGAACTTCTTGTTAGGTTGGAATTTATCTAGGTCAAATGTACAAAAATTATCCAAGACTTTCATCTCATGCAGAAAGGAAAAAATATAAAACCTTTTAGAGGCCTAAGTGGATAAACAACCATCTCATAAAAAGGATGTCAGAAGAAAACAGGGAGCCTACTTGGAACGAAGAAAGAACTGATAATTACAGAAAGTAAATAGAAGCACAAAGTGACAATTTCAAAAAGGTAATTTAGGTTTGCCTTTGCAAAGGAAATCAAAATGAATAAAAGTCTGCTTGGAAGTCTGACTCCTTTTAAGTGAAGTAGCAAAATTAAAGACAACATAATGTGCGCCAAAACCCAAACATTCAGTAGAGTTGGAATGATGAAAAAGACAGGAAAAAAGTGTCACATGTGCAGTGGAGTTTAACTGAAATCTCAAATCTATCGTGGGCCTATATGCACCATGGGTCATGGGCAGCTGGTCTCCCTGAGGGAGGTAGGAATTAACAATAAGGGCACATCCTTCCCAGCAAAGAGCAGAGGGGGCTGGGTGCAGCCAGGGGCCAGCTCTGTCCCAGGCATTGAGTAGCTCTCTGGGGATGGGAACAGGATGTTGCCCTCTGGGCAGGCGCCACATTCAGGACCCATGACAGGTACCAGGGTCAGATACAGACCAAGATACCTGGGCAGGCGTGAAAGGCAGCAATTGTTTTTTATCTCATGGCTCAAAGCTCGCTTTCAGAGGCATTTTTTGTGATAACACTGACTTACCTAGGAGGCAAGTAGGGGGTGTCATGCAGTCTACACCACTTTGTGGACAGTTTTACATTTGAAAGTATTTATTTGGATGTGTTTACCTTCGAAAGGGAGTGCTCAGGAGTATTTACTGGTGGAAGATCTGGCCCGTGACTGGTACGGGAGACTGGAGACGATACCATTCTATCCTGCTAAGGCAAGATGCAATTTGGCATCTCCCTGCTCCCTGCTATCTGCTGACAAGGCCTGGAAGATTGAAACAAAGAAATTCCTGCTGAGATCCAAAAGCCAGGAGCTGTCACTCCAAAAAGAGCTGACAAGACCACTTTGGACTTATAAATAAGCTTGTACTGTCGTTAAGAAAATGGAAAGAAGTTGTTGTCAACCAAATAACACAACTTCCAATGACCCGATGACCCATCACTACTGGCAATCAGCATCTGACGAACAACGTTGGAATTCCAGTGGTGACTATCTCTTTCTTGCTTTATACGAAGAGTTCTTGCTTTTATTTCCTATCTCCTCTCTATCACTCATCTTCCCTTCCCACCACTTTATAAGTAACTAGAATTCTTAATAAACTGGTCTGGCTAACATTTGACCCGTTGTGTCTTAATCGTGCTGTCAGGTACACATATATCCAAAGAAACTCCTCTCCCTCCTATTAATTGGAACAGGACAGCAGGACTGTGGGGATGCAGGCATGAACCAAGAGCCACCTGGACATCAACCAGCAGAATGCACCCAGCTTGGTGGGGTCCTTGACCAGGCAGGACAGGGTGGTGATATGGCTGGGAGTAGACTTCTGCAGCCTTGCTGAGCAGGGGCTGATGACACTGGAGGTGGTGGAGAGTTCTGGACCAATAGTAGCATATGGGGAGCCCTGGGTTTGGACAGGACTCTCGGACCCACAAGTGCACTCAGAGCCTTGGCAAGGTTTCAACTGTGTTAAATACTTAAACAAAGCAATTAGGAGCCTGTTTCTCCCATGCTCTTTTAGAATCAGCGGGAGGGAGAAGCCACTGTAGACATCAATTCAAACTCCCTAAGATCTAAACTGGAATCTGAAAATTCCTGTCTCTCCATTGATGAGTAATTCCTTGGGTGGTACCTATTTTTATGTGTTCTGAAGTTATACACGGAAGTATCATCCCAGAAAAACAAAAACAAAAACAAACAAACAAACAAAAAGTGACTGAGTAGCAAAAAATAATACAAAATATGTCCAGTTGAAGAGTGTCTTTCATAACCAGAAGCTAGGCAATGCATAATTTTTATTTAAAAAGAGAAAAATTAGATACTAGGGAGTTGAGGAATAATATTTTGACCTTCATAATATAGAACATCTGGAGGAAAGATTAATTGAAACCTTCACAATAGATAATTAACATAGAAAATAGAAAATAACATAGTCCACAATGAATTTATCAAGGTTAATCATACCATACACAGAAGAACTTTTTGATACCACTGTTATCTATACAATGTATTTACTGAGAAAACATATGATATTCACAAAATACACAATTAATTTTACTACAGAAAATGAATTATGATTTTGTGAAGGTGGTATAACAATAGGTCATGATGAAGATAATTATCAGGGTAGAGACAGTGATTTTTTTCTGTTTAATACTTGTCATTAGGGATTACAGAATAAAGAGTAAATCTGTTTCTATAGGTTATGGTCATTCTATCACATGAGGAGATGGGCATCTGGACTGGGTGTCCCACTATGCTGTGTGGCTACCAAAAATTCCAATCCTGGAACAATTTGTCTTGACCTAGCTGGAATATATCACAATTCTCTTCTGGTCCAGTAACCTAAGCACTTTTCTTCTGTAAGTTTGGAAGAACAGAGGCTGCTGTATGCTTGTATTTTGAAATTAGGATAGATAGCTCTAATACCTCATAGTTTAAATATGAACATTTTCATGTTAAGAATGATGACTTAGAAAACTAAAGTGCTAGGAATATAATCAAATTCAATGGTGCAGTGTGACAGGACTTAAACATGGATTTCACAATAAAATTCTACTTTAGTTCATCATTCATTAAGGAGTAAACAGAAAAAAAACCAGGTAAATTCATTATTCCAAATTCAAGGAGTCTATTCTATGAATACTACTAAAATGGCTTAGTCTGTTTATCCTGTTAAAAAGTGGAGATATATTGCTGTTAGCTGGTGATTCATCTCTGTTGATATCAGGAAGGCAGAAAAAGGTATTGACCTTGAGTACAATTAGCTTAGAAAGAAAAACTTAATTTCTAGGCATCAGACCAATATAATTATTTCAAAAGAAATAATCACAAGGGAAACATTGCTTTATCTAGCTATAATTTTTAATCTTCTATTTTTTTTCATCATTCCTATATTGAAATAGTTTCAGATTTAACTTCCTAAGAACTTCAGTAATATAGACATTCTATAAGTTCATACAGTGATGAGGCTAGAAGACTCATTATTGGTTCTCTTTCCACCAGTTTTGCTCTTCACTGAATTTTGTTGTCCTAGTCTGTTCCAAAGAAATTCTCTTCATAATGAAGGTAACTGCTCAGTAGAGGATTATCTGAAGATTAAAAATAGGGAAGAAGTGAGAAGAAGAAACCTATAACAGGTAAACATTTAGCATTTTAACATCATTAATCCTAGAAAAACTCATGATTCTTTTAATCTGCCTGCAGTATGAAGTAGTATTAATAGAAATGAAAATAATCCTGTGTTCTGCCTGCTATTTTTGCCAGTAGTAAAACAATAATAGCAAAAGAATTAAAATCCCTAAAAGGATTAAAAGACTAAAGAAGACAACAAGAATTAAATATGTGTAAGCTGGCTAAATAAAAAGTGATTTGCAGTTGTTGACCCCAAGCTGGAAACTCTGTAAGAGAGAATAATTTAGAAGGATGCAAATTCTTTACAATAAAAAAGCCATGCCTCTTCCAAACTAAAACCTGACTTTCTTACAACTGTAGGACAAAGTTTACCTGAGTAGCTTTGATGTTAATTAGACTTGATAATTATAATGTAAATGTAGAGGTTGTATTTGTCATTTCAGCTTTACATTCCTCTTCCTGTTTAATTGAGAAAGAAGTATTTCCTGTATCTTTAAGATGTGTACTGTCCTAAAACAAGCTGGCACAGTTTTTCTGCCCCATGTGCTGGGAATAACATTTATAACTCATTTCTTCATATTTTCTCTCCCTTCTCTTTACAGTATTGAGAGGTTACAGCAAGAGATTATAGCAGTCTCGCAGGTTGTGTTGTGATTGATACATGGGTTTGAATGTAATGCTTGTCAAAATTTTGATCCTGGTAATTCAGATGAACAATTTAGTAACTCTGATACAATCTAACTTTCTGAGTATTACTTTCTGGAAAGCTGAAGCTGAGGGAAGAATGAAAGATGATTTGTACCTCTCGTGGAAAGAATGTTAATTTAACTGACGGAAGTGAATGTTTCATTATTTGGATAACATCTAATTTTACGAATTGTCTGTGAGTCATCCTTTCCCTATGAGTTTTCCCTACATCCCATTCACAAATATATGAACACTGTGTTTGTTTTTTTGGTTCTAAAATATTTATACAATATTTATTTGAAAAGTAAAAAAAACTTCTAAGATTAATTACTGATGATTTTAAAAACATTGTGAAGTGTTTATTGTGTAACATGCAGCAAAACTAACCTTTGCAATCATTTTCTACAAAGAAAGATTAATGTTTGCAGAGAAACTGCAACCCAACTGCAAGGGACGTGAAAGATAGCAGGAAGGGCTTCTTAAGTTCATAGGTTAAGTTCACAATTCCTTCAGCCGTTCCACATAAGGCCTGTGCTATAGAAGTGGTGAAGGTCTGGAGCACAGGCTTTATGAGGAATGGCTGAGGGAGGTGGGATTATTCAGTCTGGAGAAGAGGAGGCTCAGGGGAGACCTTGTGGATCTCTATAACTACCTGAAGAGAGGTTGTAGTGAGCTGGGGGTCAGCCACTTCTCTCTTGTAGCTGGTGATAGGACTAGAGGGAATGGCTTCAAGTTGCACCAGATGAGATTCAGGCAGGACATTAGGAAGTACAACTTTTCTGAAAGAGTGGTCAGGTACTGGAATGGGCTGCTCAGGGAGGTGGTGGAGTCATCGACCCTGGAGGTGTTCAATGAATGTTTAGATGTTGTGTTGAGGGACACGGTTTAGAGAGAACTATTGTTGATAGGTGGACGGTTGGACTGGATGATTATGTAGGTCTTTTCCAATCTTGGTGATTCCATGATTCTATGATTCTAAGAATACATCCGAAAATAGGTACGTTGTTGCATTAAGTGAGGAATTTGGTGACACAGGTCATGAAAAAGGATAAGGTACTGAATGTCTTTATTTCTACGTAGAATCATAGAATCATGCAGTTTGAAAAAGACCACTAAGATCATCTAGTCCAACTGTCAACCTATCACAACCATACTCACTAAACCATGTCCCCCAGTACCATATATACCCTTTTCTTAAAAATCATCAGGGACATTGACTCCACCACTTCCGTAGTCAGCCTGTTCCAATGTTTGACTCTTTCAGAGAAGAAATTTGTCCTAATATCCAACCCAAACAAGCCCTAATGCAGCTTAAAGGCATTACTAGTCACCTGGGAGAAGAGGAGGACCACTGCCTCGCTACGGCCTCCTTTCAGGGGGAGTGCTTAGGTTTCCCCTGAGTCTTCTCTTATCCAAATTAAAAACCCAGTTTTCGCTGTTGCTTCTTGTAAGACTTGTTCTCCAGACCACTTAACAGCTTCACTGTCGTTCTTTGGAGACAGTCCAGAGCTCCAGTGTCTTCATCACAGTCTTAAATCACCTTCAGAAATACTATATCCCAGATAGAGACCTTGGAGAAGTATGAAGAAAAGAAGACTGATCTTTGGTGGAAGAGGAACTAGTCAGGAAAAATGTAATAAACTGAATTTATATAAGTCCATGTACCCTGATGGGATGCATTCATGAGTGTTTACTACTATGGGTTTCATACACTTAAAGCTGAATTATGTGGAAAATCTGCTACTCCAAAGCATAGCTGATTTCAGATACATCCTTCTTTTCGGTTTGAAAATCCCTGGAAGAATTTCTTGTAATGGAGTTTCTGTCTAAAAATAATGATACCTAATCAGCTCTATGTCAGGGAGTTACAGAATTATAGGCATTTTTCAGTGGTGTCAGCTGACAAGACAAGAGGTAGTAAGTACAAACTTAAACAGAAGATTCCATCTGAAAGTCAACATTGGAAGTTGTTACACTCCATTCTTGTAGCACTAAGCATTGAAACATACAACGTTACACTCCATTCTTGTAGCACTAAGCATTGAAACATACAACCATCCATTCTTGGATATATTCAAAAGTCATTTCAGCATTGACTTTGGCAACAAGCTCTAGGTCTCCCTGCCTGAGCAATATGGTTAGACTAGACATCCTTTAGAGGTTGCTTTCAAACTCATACATTCTGTGATTCTGTGAAGCTGGCAATTGTCATGCCCACAGTCTCTTGGACATAGTTTCTTACTGTATAGAATAGCAGTTAGAAAAAGTAACTTAAATTTTTGGAGACTGAAAATAATGTTTTTAAGGAAGTCTAAATATCCTCTCTAAATAAAAATGCAATAGCAAACAGAATATTCAAAATACATAGACCTACAGTGTTATCTGCTCTGTATTTAAAATTAATGCTTCTTGAGAACATGGGTTTAAGAACTCCTTAACATAGATGACTAATCTTACTATTTATTTAAGAATACTGACTGAATTCTAAAAAAGATGCCTTCCAGAATTTGCATTGAATTAATTACATGCAGAACCAGTGTCAATTGATAGGGCTTCAATTGACATTAAAGTACAAAGTAAATAATAAATACTTCACAGCCTTACATGACATATTTTCTTTCGGAATATGAAAATTATCAAGGAAATCTATGGGGCAGAGCATCAGAAGGCATGGAATAATTTCCTGAAAACAAAACAAGTCATGAAGTTCATAGTTAGACATTCAGGATTTCTTCAGGAATTGCAATCCTTCCTTGAGAAGTTGAATCTACGGTCATTGAATGTGGAGATAAAGGATAATGTGCCACAGATGAAGGCATAGAAAAAACAATATAATAAAAATAATACAAGGAAAATGTGTGCAATAATAAGGGGAAAAAAAGTATTTGTAGTGTCATACTACTTTTCAAATTTAAGTCTCCATAAAAATAAATTATATCTAATATTAAAAACTAGTCTTCAGATTGAAATCTGGAGAGTGGAAGAGTATATTCAAGAACTTAATCATTTAAGTTAGATGCAGGCAGGCTTAGTGAAATATCATGGACCTCACTTCACACGTCTACTTCGGTTATTAAAATTGTGATTTTTAATAGGTAGAAACAGGTTAGAACTGAATGTCAGTGACAACTTCAGTTTTTCTCCATGATCTGGATGCAGGAGAGGCCTTGCAGCAGAATCTAGATAGATGAGCCCTGCACAATCAACAACACATGAATTCCAACAAATGTTGAAAAGAGTTGCATCCGGGATGGAGTAATGCCAGACACAAGTACAGACAGAGATGAATGCCTGAGAGCAGCTCAACAGGAAGGGACTGGGGTTGGACTAAATGATCTCTGGAGGTCCCTTCCAAACCTTGCAGTTCTGTGATTTTGTGACACTGGGGTCCTGGTGACAACTGGGCTAGCATGAGACAGTAGTGTGCCCTGGCAGTCAGGAGGGCAAACTGTATTTCAGGGTACATTCAACACAAAACAGCCAGTCAAACAAGGTGATTCTCTCACTGTATTTAACATTGGTGCAGCCTTGCCTTGAATATTTTGTGCAATTTGGGGCTTCACAGTATAAAAATGATGTTAAGACAATTAAAAACATTGAGAGAAGGATAAAAAAGGTCATAACAGGGCTGGAAGGCATGTCCTGTGAGGTGAGGGTGAGGACACTTGACTTGTTGAGGCTGGAGAAAAAGAAGCTCAGAGGTGACCTCATTGCTTTCTGCAACTCCCTGAAGAGGGGAAGTGGAGAAGGAAGTGGAAGTCTTCTCTGTGGTAAACTGCAATAGGGCATGTGGGAATGGCACAAAACGGCACCAGTAGATGTGTGGACAGGATACTAAGAAAAATATCTTCACTGTGATGGTGGCCAAACAGTGGAACCAGCTTCCTAGTGAGGTGATTGACATACTGTGTCTGTTCATGATAAAAGACATATTGGGATAATACCCTTGATAATATGCTTCAGCTTTCTGTGAGCCCTGAAATGGTCAGACTGTTGGATTTAATGATATTTGAAGAACTCTTGAAGCTGAACTATTCGGTCAGAAAACAAAAATATTATCTTTCTGGAATGGCTTCCCATGCAAGTTGGGTAATCACACATTCTTGTAAATGCCTGTGGTAAACTGCTATGGCTAATAGGACTCATGTTCTCATTTACAGCATGTTTCAGCAATGTTGACTATTCAGATCTTATATTTTGTACATTTGTTATCTCCAATCTTTTAAGTTACTCTCAAAGAAAAGAATTACATGTCTTTAGAAACTATGCATTTTCAGTGGTGACAATAGTAAGTGAAAGACACAAGGTGCTATAATGTATTTACCTTTGACTGCAAGATTCTCTGTCTGAATTTAACAAATTTGCTTCTCTGAAGTTTTCTTATCTGAACAGCAGCTGTTTGCCATATGGATCAAAACTGCAAATGAAATCATCTCCTTATGCCCATCTGACTTTCATATACAGTCATATATCTGAATGTTTAAGAGAGAAGTCTGTGGATCTAATGAGGGTGATTAAGCTGAGAACTGTTTATTTTGAATCCCAGTTTTTCTCTTTTTCCTACTTTATTTATTTGTTTGTCTGTCTGTCTATCTATCTATCTATCTATCTATTTTTACAAAACGGTCCTTCTCCTTCAGGAAACAAAACAAAACAGAACAAAAATACAAAAACCACCAACCAAGTGCCAAAACTACAGGTGGTGGAATAGTGAAGGAGAAAAACTATATATTCTTAATAAAATATACCACACAAAATATTCCATGTGAAATTCTGGCTCCAAAATTCTAGGAAACGCTGTATTTCTTGTACATTCTTGACTACTATCAATAAGATCAGTATCTTAAAAAAAAATTATGATGATTTCTTGTATAATATCAGGACAAGTAAAATATCATCAGAGAAGTTCCCTATTTACTTGGCCATTATTTAAGTCTATTAAACCGGACTATGCAAATGTAAAGAAGAAATACACTTGCCTTTTATGGGTTATGATACTAGGTACATATAATTTTTTGAAGTTATAGGCTTTTACTATGGCTCATGAAATGCCGTCAGAGCAGATTTAATGATTTTAATGGCTGAGCAGAGCCTCACAGCACCTCTTGGATATTATGGGTAAGGGTTGTTGCAACCAGTAACTGAAATGAATGAAATTAAGAAATTTATTCATGGACATAACGCATATCCAGATTTGCATATTACGTTCACATATTCTCATATGGATTCCTACACTAAAAAAGCAAATCATGGAACATCACAGTGATAATAAATACATTAAAATTAGGTAAAGTTTATTTGTGTATTAATTTATAACTTCAGTGTATTGTCTTCATAACACTACACTGGTATCATTGACCTCTTGAGCTTTTGGCTCATTACCTCTTAATCAGAATCATAACTACACAGGAAATTTTTTTCTCTTATCATAAACTTGCTTTTTGTTTTGTTTTGTTTCTGTTTTGGTTTGGTTTTACACTTCAGGTTTTTTCCTGTCTTTAACCAAGTGTGAAAATCTGATATTTTGAGGAACTGATACTAAAAATGTATTGAATTGCAATAATTAAAATGATTTACTCTATTTTAATTCTCTTATATACATTTTTTTTTACATATTAATTCTGATTTTCAGTTAAAATATTTAGAAAATTCTTCAAATTGGAAAATGTCATTTTACATTCTGATATCCATCAAAAAGTTCAGATTCTTATATAATTTCACAGGCCTTTAAAAAATAGAATAAAGAGACTTCTGGAATGTACTTTTTCTTCAGTTTTATTTTTAGTTGTCATTATGATTTTAATACATTACCTGCAAATTCCCACTCATTTTTTAACTAATGTTGCAACTTATGTTAGTCGACTGATAGAATATATATGTATACTATATGTGCTTTCCAGAGAGAATTTATTGATGTAAGGAAAATTTAATGCCTTCAGAATAACATTTGAATCATATGAGTGTTTCAAATCTCTAATTTGGAATTCTATTTCTCTCTGTTGTCATCAGGAGTAATGAATTCAACAAAACATATAAAAGGCAAAGACTATATATATTTGAGATTTAGGAAACTAGTCCCATAAAAGAAATCAATAAACCAGATTTGGCTGCCTGTGCTACTTAGGAAATTTTACCTAATATCTAAATCATAAATATTCTCTTAGCTACCTCTAACCATGCTGTCATATTTATATTACAGTATAGGACAATTATGAGGTACAGTCTTCGGCTTCTGAAGAGACATACTAGTGAGGTGCTGTGCCTAATAGCTTTAATTTAATCTCAGAAAATGGAAACCACTACACATACAAAAAGTACAATACCTCAGTTTGGTATTTTCAGCTACAAAACACTATTTTTCAGAATATTCAGTACCATTAGGTATGCATTTTCCCCAGCGAAGTACAAGAGCCTGCATGCCATGCTCATAAAAACTGCAGAGAAAAGGTGCCCCACTGTTGCTACTGCTGAAATGCACCACCCACCACCTCACTGTGCTCACATCCACTGGTTGATCTCCAAAATGTTCAGCAAGCTTAGATGAATGTCCATGAGTTTTCAGTTCAATGCAATTGTATCCACATGGAGGAATTCAACAAGCACCTTTGTTTTATACGCACTCCTATGTCAGACTTCATTTTGTCAGATTACCCCTCTGCTGTCATCTGTTGCACAGCAAAAAATTGTAATGTAATACTGGTGGGAAGGTTGAATCTCTACTGGCATACCATCATCTACCTCTAACGTTGTGGACCAACATATGAAAATAAGATACATTTCTTTCAGAGCAGTTCTCATAGGAGGGTGAGATCTTGAAGATAACTTAGTAAAGATTTTTTGAAGGTGGATCCTAAATCGAAACTTGCATGGAGCAAGCCAACTAGAAAAACCTGAGTATGAGAATTAATCTCAGTTCTTCTCCTAAATTAGATGCTTGATTTATGGCTTCCTTTTGTGCTCTTCAGTATCTTTATCAGTGACATAGGCAGTGCAATTGAGTGTGCTCTCAGCAAGCTGATTAGTACAGTTAACACAATAGAAGAGAGTGGTACCATCCAGAGGGATCTGGACAGTTGCTTGAAATGTGGGCTCACAAGAATCTAATGAGTTTTAACAAATCCAAGATCAAGGTGTTGAAGTCCCAGTTACAAGTACAGACTGGGAGAAGAACTCACTGAGAACAGCCCTGCAGAGGACTTGGGAGTCTAGATGGATGAAAAGCTGAACATGCACCACCAGTGTTTTCTTGCAACCTGGAAAGCCAACTGTATCCCAGGCTCCATCAAAAAGAGGTGGTAGCAAGGAGAGGGAGGTGACTGTCCCCCTCTCCTCTGACCTTGTGAAGACCTATCTGGAGTACTGCATCCAAGCCTGATGCCCTCAGTACAGGAAGGACGTAGAGCTGTTGGAGTGGGTCACAAGAGGGCTACAAAGATGATCAATGGGCTGAAGCATCTCTCCTATGAAGAAAAGTTCAAGAAGTTGGGCTTGCTTGGCTTGGAGAAGAGAAGGTTTCAAGGAGACCTCATTGCAGCCTTCCAGTATCTGAAGGGAGCTTACGAGCAGGAGGGGTCTGATAGTGACAGAAAAAGAGGGAAAGGCCTTAAAATAAAAGAGGGGAGATATAGATTAGATTTTAGAAAGAAATTTTGTACTCAGAGGATGCTGAGGCACTGGAACAGGTTGCCTAAAGTGGTGTCCCATCCCTGGAGACATTCAAGGCCAGACTGGATGGGATCCTGGGCAGACTGATCTAGTGGGTAGGAACTCTGCGCACAGCAGATGGGTTGGAACTAGACGATCTTTAACATCCTCTCCAACCTAAGCCATTCTATGATTCTATGATTTTCGGTATAAGGGAACTGTAATTTTAATGAGAAACAATAGACATTTAAAACAAATATCGATATACTGTAACTAAAGTATGTATTATTTGAACATATTTTATTACCTTTTCAAATGTGCCACGCAGAATAACAATTATTTTATATTATTGAAGAAGACTGAAGTCTAGAGCAAAGACCTGTTATGTCTTTTCCAAAACACAGTGGAATAAATGCTCATGTGAATTAGGATGCCAAATAGACTTTTACACATTTTTCTTCAGCTGTAAAGTTTCTATGTAGATAAGAATGGCTATATGCAAAATTTAGAAAATATTGCAGATAGAACAATTTCTTCTTTTCCTCCTTAAGAGTGATACAGAGTTTATACAAGACATACTAGGGGTAATAGTCCTGATATGTCCCTCTTGCTCTCAACTGTGATGCCTTCAGATGTGAGCTCTGTGGCCTGTATAAAAACTGGTCTCCACTGTTATCCTCCGTCTTTGAAATTTTCTGCAACAGATCTTTGGATATAAAGATGTAATAGGCCTCTGTTCATCACACTAGATGGATACAATTATATAAGTGGCAGAACATTTCAAGCTGGTATTATTTCCTTGCCTCTTGTTCTTTCAGAATCTATTGCATTTTGAGGACGTAGGTTCTCTGGTTCTATTGTGACTTCATATTTCAACAGTCACTTATGTGTCTGAAAAATTAGGAAAAACAAGACCATCAAGAGGATGCTAGTTAACGTAGCTTGGTATGCCTCCTAAAATGCCTAGTAGCCGAAAGAAGTTACTAATTTTTTGCCAAGAGATTTATGATACTTTGTAAACTTTTCTTCTAGTGCTTGTTTTACAGAAAAATAATTTATAAAACTTATCCTGTATAACTATACTTATAAATTTGCATTACAAGAAGAATCTTGTAATTGCATGTGTTTTTAATAAAACTCCCAGAAGATAGGAAGTGANCTGTCAGTAACTGGCAATGAATCATGTAAGTGGTTTACCAGAGTAATTAGTGCTCAGTGGTTTTTAGAATGTAATGTACGGCATAAAATGCAATTATAACTTTTGTTAAAAATTGGAAGATTGTTTCGACATATCATGTCAGCTTTATCACAGAATCACAGAACTGTAGGGGTTGGAAGGGACATCTAGTCCAAACCTCCCCCCAAAGCAGGCTCCCTAGACGTGGTTGTACAGGTAGATGTCCAGGTGGGTCTTGA
>VXAB01006988.1:61793-80553 GCA_013399175.1 Odontophorus gujanensis
AAAGAAAAGAAAAGAAAAGAAAAGAAAAGAAAAGAAAAGAAAAGAAAAGAAAAGAAAAGAAAAAAGAAAAATATCATAATTTGCAAAAGACATGACAGTTTTCCCCCTTAGTAAGAGTGCAGTTCTGTAGGATGTTGAACATCTCATGAAAGCTTCTGTGTTCAGTCTGCTCAGTACTGATTCTGTTTTCATAGCCAGTAGTAACAGGTGAAAGAGAGGTATAGCCACTACACAACTACATTTTTCTGAACTCCTTTTCCACATACATTGCAATTTCCATTCTATGGACATGTGACGTTTCAGAAAATTTGATGACTAGAGCTAGTTTGGAACTTTCTGAGGAAATATTGTGGTGTTTTTTTTACTGGAAAATGCTGACCCATCAAAACTTTTCCTTTTAGACAGAAAATTTATTTGGCCTAGCTCCCTCCTATCAAATGAAAGAGAAATTTGCATCAAAAACATTCACAATAGCTTTTAGTACCTGAGTGAGCTGTTCTCACCTAGGATAGAAACACATCAACTGAGGAGTTTAAAAAAAAACCAACAGAACAGCCTTCTGTAACTTCATTTGACCAACCAGACAGAAATTGGTGTATAGCCAAGTTCATAAGAAACTAGGTTTTGCTTAATCCTTTGATGATTAGGATGCTTTCCTAGAAAGAGAGGAAGTCCTTGTTCTGCCTGACTGTAGTCAGGTCTGTATTTTCCCAAGCTAAATCTCATATTTTAATGGAATAGATTGAGGGATTGATACTATGAGTATCAGTAGGCTGATGATTATGGCTGTACCCTAACCAATGAACTCTTCAGTTTGTGCATTGTTCATCCCGACGTGAAGGGAGATTAGATTTCCTAAACTTCAGAATTTTTCTTAGGGTAAAACTTGTCTTCTGGCCAACTTTCATAATGTCTGTTTCTTGGCAATTCTTCCTTCCTTAACTTTCCTCCTCCACCTACCTTAATATTAATCAATCCTATTGTTTGTCTTATAGACAAGAAAGATGACTTTTACCATACACTGCTATAGTAGTTACCTTGGTTTGTAAAAATGGGTGATCCTCAACAAATGTTTCAGGGTTTTTCAGTGTAAGGAAGGAGAAGGGTTTTGAATTATTTTTATTGAGATGTTTTCAAGAAAGCTTAATATGTCTATATATTTATTATTTTTGTATATGAAGAAAGCTAAGTAATGAAAACAACTAAAAATATATAAGAAATTTATTAATGTTTACCCATACTATTTTCTCCTAATGCTCTGTAAAAGTTGAGTTTAAATTTACCTAGTTATGAGTCTTACTTATTCTATGACTGGATCTTTTAGGTTTGGGCTCCAGTGTCCTAAGTTCTGTGTGAAAACAATGTCCCGTGTGACTGAGTTTTCTTACCAATATATGTGCAGTTATATTAATGGGTAAAAAAAAATGAGGGTGAAGAAACTTAATGCTAGCAAGCTGTCCATCCTGTCACTTTTGAGGTTTTTTTTGTAATATGTAGAAGAGAAGAGGCTGATTGGTGAAAGTGATAAATGTACAAGATTGCTATAAACTACTTTCCTAATCATTATTGATATCCTGTAAGCTTCTGTCACTTGCAGAAAGAAATTACTCTGAAACTAATAACTTTATCAGAATTTTCTTCCTCACTGAGACATTCTTAATATTCAATTTTCTTAGTATTTCTTTAATAATGTTAATCTAGTGAAACTGGGCCTGGGTATGTAATGAAACTAGATTGGTGTATTGCAAAAGAATGAATGCTAAAGATTAATCTAAATTAAATATATTTTTCTGTGAAAGACTGACATCTGAGTGTTTCTTTACCATTACTTCTCAGCACTTCCTATAGTTCAGATCACTTGAAGAAGTTTGTAATGAAGATGTGAGAGTTGCATTTAGTTCCTATAAATAACTGTTGCTTCAAGAAAACCCATACCAATAATCAGTATATGAAAGTTGTGTATTCCTGTGGTCTGCTTAGCTATGTATATTTTAAAGTTTAATGTGATTTATACTTCCCCACCCCAGCTGTAGATAGTCATTTTTCTATACACTGTCAACAAAGCAAAATGCTACTCTGCCAGTTGGAAGACTGTATTCCTTCTGTTTAATGGAATCCTTTTGGTGCTCTGTGCCAGGGGCTGCTTGTTTTGCTCTCTCATGTAATACGCTCTTGCCCTGCTTAACAGATTTTCTGTTTCTATTAATGCCATTTTCATAAGCAACCTACAGGCGAACTTAGAGTTGAAAGACATGAGATTAAAATGTTGCATAAAACTCTGGAAAATTGTGCACTGAAGTCAAGGAAAGGAAAGCCTCTTATTGGAGGAGTTCATCTGTCATTATTGTAATATTTCAACTGAGGCCAGGGTTGGAAGGGAAATTCACAGACTCCCTCAGAGAGCATAATATCTCCCTTTTGGATCTTTACACTGAACATTAGTTTGCCACTTAAGCATTTCAAACTTTTCTAAGGAGATTTGAAGGCAGGATAACTGGGCCTCTTGATGGGTAAAAGCTTTATGTGGAGTGGAAAGAGTTGCCCTGAACTTTTTGCAATTGCATGTAGTGAATGAATACTGGAATTTCACTTTCTCCCATCAGTCTTGAGGTGAGAGGTAGAAGGGTAGGTGCTACAAGGCAGCATGGAGATGAGAAAGAATTGATTTCCACACTTGCTTGGAAAGCAGGAATAGTAGAATTGGCATCCTCCAGATGTGAGCAAAGTCTGTACACTGCAGTAAGGAATTAGGGCAGCTACCAGCATTGTGAAGGGCTGAAGATAGCCTTAACTTTCTCTCATCTCTTTTCTATGGGTTTTTTTGGCAATGCCATTAGAGAATAGTAGAACTACTCCTGTATATGATTAGTACCAACACGTAAAGCAGTGTTGCAGTGAAGCAGAACGAGGAACATGCTCCAGATTAGTCAGATGTTCTGGCAAAATCTAGCTACAGGAGATGGAGCTAAATGAATTGTGAGCCTCCACCCATGTGCTGCCTGATGTGGCTGGCCATCCCTGGCAGTTCTCAGTGCTGCTGGCACAGTGCAGGACTGGCTGCTCCATCCATCTCCCATCAGCTCTAACTCTTCATGTGACTCTTTGCCTTGGCCAGCAGCACGATTTTTATATATACAACATATAGCAAGGCTCTTGTCACTCTTCATACAGGTCCCTCTTTGTTTTGCTTAAATCACTGTCCTGTCTGCTTGTGCTTTTCTTTTTTTCCTGCCTCCAAATCCAAACACTCCAAGTTGTGACTGAGACCCCATTGCAAATGGAGCACACAATGCACAGGGTGCCTTGGAAAAAAAGCACCACATATTTGTAAAGATTGTGGAATGCAATAAGTAGAAGGGATTTAATTATTGTGCAGAAGCATAGGATGAAAAATCTTACAAGGGAAAAAGTTCTCTGTAATTTAGCCAGAGGTTAGATACAGCAAGCCAGAGTACGAACTGCAGACCATTTGTTTCTGCCAATGGGTCCCAGCATCCTGCTGTGCAGATAACCTTTTCCTGGAAGAGAAAGAGCTGTCCTTTTGCATCTACCATCCAATTATAGAACATGCTATCAGTTGTTACCATTATCCTTTGTTTCTTGAGTTTTCATGCTGACTGTAGTAGAGTTACAAAGGATGGACATAGCAAAAATTTGAAGTTGGGTTCCAAAGAAAATGACTTTCTTTGCAGCAGCTAATGAGGGATGTGTGCATGGGTGTGTATATGTGTGTGGGTGTGCGACTGAGTGGTAATATGCAACATAAAGCCAAAAAGAAATATATTCTTTGCATTTCCTGAATCTGCTCAACAACTAGACTGAAAGCCAATATAAAAATAAGGAAAAAATTATCTCTATATTATATATTGCAAACTGCTTTCTAAAAATTGCAGATTTTTCTTTTTTTTTCTGTTATGACTCTTTTGCCAAGAAAAAAAATTTCAGAAGTTAAGAAAAGTCACATGATCCTCCAGATACCTTTCAGAGAAACTGTTTAATTGCGACAAGTGAGAGATGACTCTTTGGACAGCTGGTTTTATTTTGGTGACATTTCATCTGTATAGCTGACTGCAGTTCTTATGGGTATGGTTGATAAACTTTTTCATGCCAAATTATTGTTTTACATAAATAACCACATTAAACTTAATCTGGCGTCTAAATCTATTCAGTATAAAGAGTTATTTTCTTGGGCACATTTCAGAATTGTTTCAGTTTTTCATTATGTCTTTCCTTCTTTCTTTCCTTCTTTCATTCTTTCTTTCATTTTTCCTTCTTTTTTTCATTTCATCTTTCCATCCTTTTTTCCTCTCTCTCTTTCCATCCTTTTTTTTCTTTCTTGCTTGCTTTCTTTCTTGCTTTCTTTTTCTTCCACTCTTTTTTTCTTGCTTCCTTTCTGTCTCTCATTCTTTTTCTATCTTTTCTATTTCTTCCTTCTTTCCAAATGAGAAGTCATTTGGAAAAGATGTCCACTTTTTGCATTCTAGCCAGGAAACTGGACATTTCTGATACTGAAACATGCATAAGGAGAAGTCAAAATAAATGAAAGTAAGTTGAAACAAAGTTAAAAGTAAGTTAAAATTATGAGTATTAATTCACTTTATCTAATTAAGTCTTCTAGACTTAAGAGAGAAAATTGTCTTGAGTGAATTTGTTTAAAAACTGCTTCCTTACTATTCTCATAGATGGCAATTATTTCATGACCCAGTATATGATTTTGATGTCAACATTCAACATTTTATTTTAATTTTAATTTTTACAGTGACCATACTTTTATACAGTGAGTCACTGTTAGCCTATGGTATCTGAAACCATCTTGTAACACCTACTTTCATGTTCACTTTTCCTTAACGAAATCAGTATGTTTATGGCATTGTAGTGGGGCCTGTATCAATACATAATTTAACCTTGATGCTTTATATCATTTGAAAAGCATTATCTTGAACATACATTGTTGAATTTAATTAAAAATATTTCACAAATCATATTTTATAGACAAAACCACATTTACATACTGTTATTCAGTCCAACTTTGCTGAGAAATCTTGCTTTATTGCAAACTGTACTCAATGATTTTTGCTTCTACACAAAATTTGCCAAGTCTGCTTTTATGCATATAAGTAAGCTTTATTTTATTTATTTATTTATTTTTGTATTACATTATCACTGTTTACACTGAGATAAGATTTGTTTTTGATTTCGCTTTTGAAAAACCATTTTGAGATATTGGATCATCCATCATTTTGCATAATTGGCTTTGTAGACTTTATCACGATCTAAAATTTGCTTGTTTCTTTTATTTTCCCCCTTTTAGATACAAATTTATGAATAGATTTCTTTGAGCATAACCTTGTTCTTTTTTAAGTATAGTGTTTCTTGTTAAAAAAAAATACAGGATACATTTACTGTTGAAATGTTCTTCCTTTTATTTCAGATGCAGTTAAGTTTTTTATTCCTTTTTCCTGAAGGTCTTTCATATGATGGTAAATTTCTGATTTCTGCCCCTGACTCAAGTTCCACCAGCAACTTCCCTGCACAAATTTCAAGTAAAATTCAATTCTCATGTTTCTTTTTCTTCCTAGCTCAATGGAGAAATTCCTCTTACTTTGGCTTACAATGATGATTGTTCTTTGAAAAAATGATAGCTAATTTGACTTGGTTATCTGTTATAAAACAAGTTATTGGATCTCTTAATTATTCCATCTTTTAACTATTCAAGGTCATTTCATTACAAATACAGTACAAAAATACTGAGTGTCAGTCTAAAATGCCTACTGATAATAGCGAAAGGGAGTATCTCTCTTCTATATTTCTTTATAAATCGCACCTTATAAATTCTCTTCAGTCAAATATGTTTTAAATCTGCCTGAGATTTATGCATCGTATCTTTCTTTTCTTGATTCTTTTTTCCTCAAAGAATTAGTTTACTCCTGACATCCAACAAACATCCAACATGAATAATGACTAGTGATACTGCTACGGGGCTGTTATTTTTTTCAGAACTAGAAATTGTAAACATCTTTTTCCATCTACCATATGAAGATCTTTATCCAACTTACTTACATCAGTAGCTATCATAATAAAAGAGACATCTTTCATTATCCTAGCCAGCTGAAAGTTTAACACAGCAAAACAAATGACCACTTGGGAAATTGCTGAAGTTCTAAAAGATATAATCCAAGTCTAGAAGTGTAAATAGGCAAAATAAGGAAATAAAACTCCTTACCAAAACAAGATTTCATTAAGGAACTTGATTCAAACATAAAACTTGAATTTAAATGTACTTACCTTCTCATTTGGAAAATTCAGCCTTGAGTCATTATGTATTTCTTCTGGTTAGTGAAGTGGGATACAAAGGTAGAAAGAAAAAAAAGGAATGATACTTCTCACATTATGATGTCTCCATGATGTAGTTCTTTAATGAAGCACTAACTATTGCACAGATTAGAGCAAGACTTGGAAACCATGAAAACTGACTTGTTGAATGCAACTCTAGACTTGATTAATAAAAGCTTTGTATACTCTATGACATCCCATAAAAATGGAGATTATTTTCAAGGGAGACAGTAGTATGCTCCAGTGCTCTGAAATTATAACTCCTAAGCCTAAATAGACAAATATAATTTGAAAAGTTATACTGGTGGAGGAAGGAGAAGGGAATTACCGATGAAGCAGATAATAACAGATAATGTAACTGTAAAATTTTACTGTAGACAATACAGATAGTGTTTTGATCTCATTATAATGTGGAAAGGTAATCTTTAGGTCTGTTGATTTCCTACATGCTCTTGATTGCCACAACACTGCTATAATTTGGGTGATATTGGTTTTTTACTATGTAACAAAAAGTGAGAAAACAGGTCCTTTTTATGGTCAGACTAAAATCTGAGAGTCTGATATGTGACTTGCTGAAGTATTTGAGCTCTAAGTGGCCCCAAACTAAATTCACACTAAATTTCCTGACTGTCTTATAGTTTAATATCAGACTTACTATCTTCTACTAGTTGTAACATTTTCAACTGGGGTGTGGAACTTGTTCACATAGTTTCAGGATTGAGTGGTATGATGACAGTTTGAGCACAAATCTCTTTTTAATGTGGGAAAAAGAGTCAAAAGGGATAAAGGATATGATTCTGCTGCAATTTTCTCACTAGTCCAATTGTTATGGTTAGCTAGTCCAATGCGTAATGGTTAGACAGTTTGAAGAATACAGGTATGACAACTGCCTAGTAAGTCTTCTAATGGTAAAGCTGCAAAATGATAATTTTCTTTATGTCTGCTTACCTATTTGGCCTAGACCGAAACTACTCCAAGCTGAGGTGATTACTGAAATATTTTCCCCCAGATGTTTTTTCCCCCAGATGTTTTCCCCCAGATAGTTTGAGTAAACTCACTTAATACTTCATATCTCAGAAGGCTATACAGAAACTTCATATAGAAAAGATAGTAAGAGAACCTAAAGTTTTTTTTCTTGTAACTTAAAGCAACATGTCTTTCACTGTGGGGAATATTTATTTTCAAGTGAATACTTTACTCAGGTTTGGATAGTTGTAAATGCTGTAATGAGAAAACTGTTGAGATCCTAAATGAGATGATAACATACTCACCCACTGCAGCACCCTACTAAAGCCACTATGGTAGTTTCCATTTCCCCATGTGCTGTCTGAGCTCTGTTTTTTTTCTGCTTGACCGTGGTTTCTATAATATTAAGAGGCAGAAAAAGGCACCACCTTCACCTTTTTCAATAATACTTTGAGTCAGCTGAAGAAATACATTCAGTTAGGGGTTAAGGAAAAAAAAAAGTTGATTCGTATTGAGTACATTCTTTTGTCCTTGAATTAGCTGTTATTATTTTCAAATTTAAGTGGAATGTCAGATTTCTCTAGTACTATGATATTCAAATACAAGAAGCATTAGAAGGCATGGCCCACAAAGTAATGATTAATCTAAGTTTAAAAAACTGAAATAAATGTCAGTCACGAATTAGGAGCACTATATAGAGAATATCACACACTAGCTTTTAACAGAACATTTATGGTACACTATTCTATTTGAGATCTTAAGAATTAAAGCACCTTGTTTGAACAAATAAAAACATTTTTTTTATTTTGTTGTTGCTGTTAGAGTTGTAAAATTAGTGTTTTGCATTATTCAGATGGTTCTAACAAAGTCACACCATGTATTTGGCACTTTGCCTTTTGGATTATAGGCGAAGTCATAGAATGTTGTTGTTTGAAAGCTAAAGTATTGTTATGAATTGCTAAATGCAAGATCAAACCCATAATCCTCTTTGGACAACAGCTCAGCGAAAAAAAAAAAAAACAAACAAGCTTTACTGTGAACCATGTTTTTCAAGCAGAACAGTATTTCTTAATTTGTTTGGATGACATTCTTATTCTTGCATGCTAACTGGTGAGTTTGAGAAGCTATTATCATAGATAAAGATAATGACAATCAGTAAATGGGAAATGTTAGCATCAGGAACTGTAAGAAAATACTTTGATATTTCTGTACGGATTCTTACCTCCACTTGATGTAAAAATCTTGGCTGAGACAATATAGCAACATCTTATAAGAAAATAGATTGAGACATTTACCACAAAAGCTTAATGGAAGACTTGTTTTTCTGTGGTTGCCTTAAAGAACAGATGCAATTGTTATTACAGCACTTTGGCTCTTTCATAGGTACATACATACATACATACATACATACATACATACATAAATAAAAGCAGCCTCAGTGCAGACAAAACAGTTTCCAGTAATGATGCTAATACTTAAAGTCAGAGTCCTATCATAACATTTCTCTCAGCCTTATGGGTCATTTGGGATATATACGTGTTATGCAAATTCAAGGCTGAAAATGCTTGTGATAACAGACATGGATCCCAGACAAGGTACCAAAATTGTTAACATTTGATCTTTTCAACAAAAGCTTTTTCCTATGAAAATAATAGGCACTGGTACAGGTTGTTTAGAGAAGTTGTAGATGCCCCATCTCTGAAGGTCACTGTCTAATGAGGCCCTGAGCAGTCTGATCTAATAGGAGGCAATTCAGCCTGTGACAAGGGGCTTGGAACTGGATGATTTTTATAGTCCCTTCTGGACCAAGAAGTTCTATGATTCTATTATTTGGAGGGAAATTAATTTATTTTCTGAAAATACTTGTGCTTGGAATTAAAATTATTAGCAATTAGGTGCAGGAGAATAGTATTGCTCACCTTCAGCAGTTCTAAAAGAAGAGTAGAATGGATGAAGGGTTTTTTTATAGATACATTGCAGCAGTTATATTATTTTCCTTTGATCTTCTCTTTCTCTCTCACTTTCTCACTTAATAACTGAACCTTGATTAACTCTACTTTAAATGTCTGATCTATTTTTATCTATCTTTGGGCTAACTCACCACTGAGAGGTGTGATTTTACTGAATCCAGTAAAAATGTGATCCTTTTGCAATCAGGATGGAAATTCTGTGAAAGAAACACTTATGCCTCTTCAGCTTCACAGTGTGTGAAGCTGTCACTAACTTAGTAGTCCTGGGGACCTCAGCTATTGGAGCTTTACAATTTATGGAGTTATTCTGAAATTCTCTGCAGAGTGCACCAAATGAAAATGTACTAATCTATGTGCACTTTTCACCTGTGTGAGAAATAACCTATTCAGGACAGTGGAGTGCTATGGTGAGGAGTCATACACTGGCAAAACTCTAGCAAAATTAAATAAATTAGTTTACAAAACTTGTTTGCTGTCACTGTGATGTGATCTTCTGGAGGTAATAATAAAAGGACAGATGTGAAAATAGTTACATGGAAAGATGTTATGAAAAATACTGTTACCTAGGTCATTAATTAAGGAATTCTTTTTTTTTTTTTTTTTCCCTTCCTGTACTAACCATCGAATCTAAAAGGGTAATCTTGGATCTTTGGGTGAAAAAGGAGAAATAGATCAAAAGGGCAATTTATCCTTCCTGTGCTACTCATGTACCTTAGAATAATGAGAAACTTAATCCAAAGGTACTCATCTCCCTTCATTGATGATGGAGCAGCTTGTAGTGTCAGACTGATTTCTATGAGAAAAAAACAAACGTACATACAGATTAGAAAAATTGTGTTGTTTTTTTTCTTGTAAAATATAAAGACTTTTCCTCTTGCACTTTAGCCAAATTTCTCTAGACAATATTCCCTACTCTATTTTGAACTCCTTCCCTTGGATCTTTCAACAGAGATACAGAAATAGATCTTCCTGTAGAAATCTTTTCTGTGTGGACTGTTTACATGCTCTGGCTTCTGTCTCCCCTACTCTTTTTTTTCTGTAGGCTAACAATTCTTGTTCATTGACTTCTAAACCTGACAAAATACTCACAGTGAATCTTCACTGGAGTAACAAATGGCATAAGTGACTATTTTGTGTTACTTCTAGGTTCCAAATCTGTTATTAACTTGTGATTAAAAAGTTTGCTGTTTTAAAACAGTTTATCACGTTCAGAGTGTGATGCCCTATAATATTTATATCCATCTCTTTCTGATTTTAATTCTGCTCTGTCCATCAAAAGAAGACCTTTGTTTAATTTTGTCACTTCAATTTTTCATGGAAATATTTTCATGATAGCATTTTCATGATGTATAATGGGCATATCTCAGGGGTTCTTAAAAAAATATTGAGTGAAAAACTTTCCTCCCACCCTTTTTGAGTATCATTCAATCCTTTCTTTGAAAAGAATTTTTCTTTTTCCTACCATACCAGCTTTTAAGAATGGAGATCACCTAAAATAATCAATTATTCTCATGTATCTACTTGTACCTTAGTTTTATGAATTTCACTATGCTTTAGGTACCAGTACAGCTATAATTCCTTAGTAAAAGTTATTCATTTCTAATAGCATCTTTAATCTTGTGACTCTTCTTTACAGTGTTTTTTTTTTGTTTGTTTGTTTGTTTGTTTTGTTGTTGCTTTCTTCCTTGCTTCTTTCTTAGAAGGTAAAGGAAAAAGGAGAAATCCCCTTCATGACTATAAAAAAACAGGGGAGTTGATGCTCATCAAAGTAAACAAAACACTGGAAGTTAAAACCAAGCTGTTAAATACCACTGAGCAGTGTGCCAAGAGATGCAGCAGGAACAAAGGCCTTTCATTCACTTGCAAGTAAGTTATGTATCTCTAGTACTATTACATTTTTCCTAACAGATTCTTACATAATACTCTTTGGCTGAGCATCTTACTGTAATTTTCATCAGCTGTGACTTGTACTGAGGACAGCGTAAAGGTCTGACTTTTAAAAAAAATATATTGCTGTTGCTCTACCTGCCCTGAGAGTATCTGTCCTTTCTGAAGATTTATCTATCTGATTTGTTCTGTCCTAGCTTGTTCAATCTGTAATATTTTCCATAATATTGCTGAAAAAATGTACTTGTTAAGCTGTGGATGACTTGTGCTGCACTGTAGTG
Organism: Odontophorus gujanensis; assembly: GCA_013399175.1. Classification (NCBI taxonomy): domain Eukaryota; kingdom Metazoa; phylum Chordata; class Aves; order Galliformes; family Odontophoridae; genus Odontophorus; species Odontophorus gujanensis. Next base: position 73,231 of record VXAB01006988.1, read on the forward strand.
TTGAGTGAACATTTCTGGGATTTTTATATCTCTTATAAAATGGATGTTGTCACACATCACAGCTGCAGTACTTCAGCACCACTTCAGACCATATTTTGTCTTCATTCTTTACACATTACTCCCACTGAAGTCAATGGGAACTTCACACATGGAGCACAGATACACGTACTGCTAAACTTCACTGGCAAGTACTATGAACCTGATACAATGGAATCAGACCTTCTCAGCTACACTGTCATTGCAAATACATGATAGCTGTTCTACAACATCTGCTGTCTCTTACAAACACATCTTACAGCTGATTGCTTATCTGCCTTGTATGTATTCTCTACTATTTTTTGGAATATATCACTGTTACTTTTTCTTTGTATTAGACTTGAATTGTCCCCTTGGCCTCTCTTAGTCTAGACCATTACCAATAAATGGATAACATGAACACAGGAGAATCTTTGAGAGAATGAATGGCTTCTGTACTAGTGAGCACTGAGCTAAAAGTCAGCCTTATCTTGAAATATAAGAAAATGTATTCTTGCTAAAATAGAAGCTAGATCTAACTGATAATGAAAGCTCTTCGATCCTTCCTCAAGCCTTTATTTCCAATGCTGTCAGGTCTATTTTGTATTGTTTCATGCTTTGCCTATTTACATATTTAAACAATAAGTAGAGTTCACAATTTTTTGTTAAAAAATACTTTCCAGACACTAATATTTTTCACTTGATACATGTGACTCTTTTCCCTATTGGCACACCTACCACTGACACCATTGCCAAGTGGATCAGCTTGTTTTCAGTGAACAAGAGATCCTTAAGTTCTGATGTTCAGCAGCAAAAAGTATTGTAAAATTAGATTTCACAGTATAAAATTTTTGAATAATGCCATATGAACAATAATTTTGTATTCCAACACCCGCTGAAGGAAATTGTTTCAGACTTTTTTAGTTGTAGCTGCTCTGACTAGTACATTTATTTGTTCTGAAAAAAATAAGTAGGTTAATATATTCACTGATTCTACTTTATATGAATAATTATCCAGAACATCTCTGCTTTTCTGTTTCTTTATCATTTTTGAAGATTTTTTTCTATTGGGACAGTCAGTCCCTGCCACTGCCTGACAGATTCATTAAGGGCAAACTCTGCCATACTCAGTCAATAAAAGAATAAAGAGAAACCATGAGGGACCTTGGGAACAGAGCTTGGAAGAACAGTACTCACAGATAGCAGTATTGCAATCAGTCACATAGCTCTTTTGAACTCAAGATTAAAAATAATTATAGATCTGACTCCTCATGCTCTGAATTTCACAATTTTCCCTGCACTCATTCAGCAGCAAAGCTAGCAATAGAGGTATAGCTGATTACTCTGTGCAGTCACTATGCAGAAAGAGAGATCTCTGTAACTGGAGCATTCTTAGAATTTCCATATGGTACTAGATGAGTCCTGCTATAGTGTGCATGGTTCTTTGATGCTACTGTAAACACATATGTGATGAGTTCCCATTTAAAGAAACTAGTAGTTACTAATGTTTCCCTTTTATTCTTAGGATCACCAATATTTAACTTATCGCCAGTACATGGATATTACAAGATGAAATTTGATATCAAATGAAATTAAAATCAACTAGTTTACTGCTGGTTTCTGTGGGGACATAGGAACAAAAGAAGACATGAAATTACTTTTTAATATTTGATTTTATATACCTGCATTTTTCTTTTTTTATTCACATTTTCATAACTTGATTCCAGTGATAGTACTAATCCAAACAGTAGTTGACCATTGCTTAAATAACTGCACTTGTGTTGTCTCTTCCTTACTTACAAAACTGTAATAGTTTTATACACTGTCATCTTCGTACATTCTGTTTTGTCATTATATTTCATATTTAGACAGCAAGAGATTCCACTCTAGACAACAAGATTCCAGTACCTGATCAGGAATTTTACTGATTATCTCAGTACGTATATCAGCAACGAAAATTGTTGTGATCAACAGTATCAGTAGAAGAAAGTCTAAGAATTTGCCTAAATATGTTGACTTCAGAGCTGTAAAAATCCTCAGAATTTGTGTCCAAGAAAAGATTGGTAGAAACTTTTATGAGCAGAAGTACATGTAGCCAAGCTGGAAGGAAACCAAAAGGCAACCAAAAGGCAAAAAATGAAAGAAATGTTTGTAAACAGTGCATTCTGCATTCCCACTTTAAAAGGGAGGAGGGGAATGGAGAATGTAATTGGAAAGGCAGGAAAGGTCAAGGTTATTTTTGTAAAGATGGAGTTGGAGGCACTTGGATATGCTCATATTTGAGAAGTAGCCAGGAGAGAACAGAAGGCTGAACAAAGGCAGAAGGATGAAGGTTAGCAGGTTGGAAACATTTGGAGTCAACAGAGTAGAGAGAGCAGTTGGATGAAAAATCTGTTTGGTGATGGAAAAGATAATGAAGAGGATGTTTGAAAGAGGGGAGATTGGATAGGATCTAGTAATATTTTAAACTAAAGCCAGCAAGTTCTCACACAGAAAAACTTGTGTGGCAAGAGGAGAATTAAAAGGAAATCAAGATCTTTAAGCTGGAGATGCCGTGCACAGCCAAAGTAAGGATAAAGTGTAAGGATCCGTGTGTCTTTTGCATGCTTTCAGGTAGTGTTAAAATGGCTTCTCAGATCAGAACAAAATAGCTGAGAATATTTGGGTTTGCCGATGGCCAGTACAGACTTCATTGTCGTTTATAGACAATAGTGTCATGTGAGTGTTTTGTTATATTTTTTCTACTGGAAAATAAAGAGAAAAACAGTTTTTCAGGTTATTTTAGTTTTGTTTTGTCTTATTGTTAATTGAAACAACTGTTACGCTCCTCCAGATAATTAACTATTTTTAAAGCCCTTAAAAATATTTTACCTTTAGTTAAGAAAATTCCTTTCAGAATACTGTTGAGATTAGAACTCTTTATATTCTATCTAAAATATTGGCAAGGAGTGGTCTTGCTTTTCTGATTTCTGTTCATTTTCCTTCCTCCTCCCCTCCCTCCCCACCAAGTTCTGCTCAATTCAGCACACTTTGTACTCTATCCTTGAAACCAGTTAAAAATAAGAGAAAAAAGAAAAACGAAGCAAAGCAAAGCAAGGTCAAAGTTTGGTACACTATCACAGTTCAGATTATTTATAAAAATAAAAAATAATCTTGTTTTCAAATAGCTCTGTTGTTCCAGGCAAGAAACAATCTTGCGCTTGAATTTTCCTCAAGCTATTAATGTGCTATTAGTGTGAGATAGTTAACTATTTCACAGACATATTTCAAGAAAACCAGAAATGTTTTAGTCATTTATTTTTATTTTTTTCCTTCCCAGAAAGCAACACAACTAGGGACATGAATGCTCTCTCAGTCACATTTATCTCACTTTTAAAACAAAGATCTTTAACAAGGGAACTCTTAGATTAGTGTGAACAACCAAGCTAGTATTTAATGTAATAGCCACATCAATTTAATTTCTTTGTTTCTTTGTTCTTGTCAACACAGTTGTGGGTTTAAATAGTAATTTGGGCTGTTTCTTTGACTTTACCAGTAAAAATAAATCTGATGTCATTGCAGTCATTGCATGCTCCTTGGCAAGCCATGTGTCATTATTATAAACCGCACAGAGATTTTTTTCTCATCCAGATTTTCTTTGCAGGGCCTTTGCTTATGACAGAGTTACAAAACGGTGCCATTGGTTATCCTTCAACAGTTTGACAAATGGTGTGAGAAAGAAGCAAGACCATGCGTTTGATCTGTTTGAAAAGAAGGGTAACTGATTTATTTATTTATTTATTTATTTATTTATTTATTCATTTTTCCAACTGTGGATGGGGGATAAAAGCTGAATTCAGACAGTGATTTTTTTGGCTGTAGATGTATTCTGGGCATAAGGTGGTTATATGCATTCTGAACATTTTACAGCTTTATCTGCAAGTACCTTTTTTTTTTTCCCCATTTCCTTTCTTTTTCTTTCTCTGTTATACAAGGGCAGTGATGTTTACATGCTTGCTCTTACTCAGTTTTCCAACCTACATGTTTGTCTAATACCATGTGTAGTAATCTGAATTGCTATATCAGCTTACTACTTAGAATCCCAGTTGTATTATTTACAATTATTGAATTACTACTGCTTTTATTTTCCTAATTAATGAGTGGGGGTGTTAAGTCCCAAGTTATGAACTCTTGTCAGTCAGGCACGTTGGTAATATTTTCAGTAACTGCCTTTGTTAAGTGAACATTCACAATTTTTTTTTAAAATGGGGACAAGAATGTATGTAGACAACAAAAGTATGTTTTGAGTAATTATGCCTCTAAAGATTATTAAAAATGTATTATTTTTACATGAAATCTGATGGTGAGCTCTATTTTTAGGTACACTAATAAAATGTTTAATGAAAGTCCTTATTTTCTTTCCATTTCTTTCAACAGACTATGTCAGAAACTGTATAATTGGAAAAGGAGCCGAGTACAAAGGAACAATATCTATTACCAAAAGTGGTATTCAGTGTCAGGCCTGGAATTCGATGATCCCCCATGAGCACAGGTAAGAGTTCAGGAGCAGAGACAGTGGGAATAGTGCTCAGACAGATTCCACAAAGCACAGCTTGACTTATTAGCAGACAACGAATTTATGAGCACACTGACCTTAAACAACAAAATCTCTTAGGAATATTCTTGTCTTTCCTCAAGAGACGCCATTTTCCAGGGCCCAGAAAAAAAAAATAAAAATAAAAAAAAACCACCTTCTCAGACTTTCTCCAAAGAGTTCTCTCCAATACCAGCTTGTGTGTCTGGATCCCTTCCTCTACTGCACTGGATTTTTTAGCTGTTTATTTCCTTTTGATCTCTTAGCTCCTGGCAGTAGAAAAACAGCTGCTTTACTTCAGCCTGGAGTCTGGAAGTTTATCACTGTTTTCTAATGGACTCCTAGGAAATGGGTCATTTAAAAAAATATAGTATAGGAAATGAAGGATGGTAAGAATATCAGCCCACCTATTTGATCAGTGTCTGATTATTGGTACCATATTTTGCATAGTTACTATTTATTCTGTACTATTTGTAGAATATATTAAACTCCATAAGCACTTAGACCAGGCAATAAATACATCAAACGACTGAGCAGAAGATTTAAATCCTTTCCTTCAGATCAAACAAGCAGTAACTAAGGACTGATGCAGCTAAACTTTTAAGATCTGGTACAGTGAGGAACTGAGGACATACCTACACCCAGAGAGTAGCCCCATTCCAAATACATTAGATAAAGAAAAGAGAAGAAAACAAAGTACTGATGCCAGGAAGAGTAATGATAAAAGCAGATGGAAACACAGCAAAACTTGCTGGAAACTATCTAAAAAACTGAGGCACTTGTATACTCTATGACCTTTTCTGTTTGACTCTTTTCAATTTGGTTTCAACCATTTAGATGATAAACCCTTCAGATACAAAAAGATGTTTTCTCTCACCCGATAGTTTCCCATTCACATTGCTGACTTTTGATCACTTCTCCCAACATCAGCACTTTGCTTAGCAAGAGCCAAGCTGGAGACTGCTAATGAGGAACTGGGCTGTGTACTGCTCAGTCCTGTCCTGACCAAATCTATCTAGAGTGCAAGACGAAAACTTGGAACAACTTTAAAAGGCAAAAGATACTTGGGATCTCTCCTCTTATAATGTGCCACAGAGCTAAGCCTCGGGCTTGGACTTGACTGGACTCGATTGCTTACAATATAGATGGTAATGTGTCTGATTTTCAGAGTTGGACCAGACCAAACTTAATTGTGAACATATGATAAATGCCATCAGCTCACACGGCAATGACCTCTCGAGACTCAACACTTTGAGGTACACAATATTCATCTTTTAGAGGTGAAACAATTCTCAATAATGACAGAATAAGCAGGGAAAAGCATTAATTTTATATAATATGCATGTGACTACATAATAAAATAAATATGACACTAAATTACATTTTAATACATAGCAAACATGGCTCTATATAGTACAATTGGACAGCCACTCTTCTGTGATGAATTTTATGAGAATGACTTTTCTCCTCTCTTGTGCAATAAGTTTAATTTTTAAAAGGTCACTGGATAAATGAGGTGGCTGCTTGCTAATTTTGTTTTTCAACATCAGAAAATATGATTTCATCATCAGAGACATGAGGGAGATGGGAAGAAGCAGACAGTAGTGGTGTGTTTGGAACATTATTATGAAAGGCTCAGATTTTTAGGTCAGTTTTTCTCAGCATCTGATTATCACAAACTGCCATTTAGAAAATAAATCTTTTTTTTTTTTTTTCATATTCAGGGGAGAAATATAATTTACTGACTTTTTCTTGATCTTTCCAACAAAATTTGAAATAACTTCAAACTTCAAACTTTTGTTTAAATTTAATTAATTATATGTTTAATTATTTTTTGTTCCAGTAATACCTGAAGACTCCTCAATGAAATCAGGATTCCATTATTTTAGTTCCTATCCTTGCACAGATTACAAAAGTCTCTCTCAAAATTTTTCTTTTGTATATAAACTAAATCAGTGTTTGTATATAAAGACTGTCTCCAGTGCTCTATTCATATTCATGAACTCAAGTACCTACATAAGTTCAAAGGAAGTTAGATGGAATTTTACAGCATTTTTTTCCTCAAAAATATAGATACTTTTGAATTCTCTTGGTGATTAAAAATAACAAAAAAAAAAAGAAGCCAAAAAAGNGTTTCTTAAGCATTTATTACGTAAATGGCTAAAACCATTGTAAAATTGGCTAAAGCCAATATGAAAAGAGTCTAACAGAAAAGGTCTAAGACTGGACTGGCTCTTCACAGGTTTTTTTGCTAGTTTAACTGTGTTGAAATCTGCTTTTATTATTACTCTTACTGGCCTCATATTCTGGCTCTGTTTTCTTTTTCCTTGGCTATTACAGTTGAACTTAACCAGTATACAAATTTAAGAGTGGGTCTATTGTATTTCTTATTGAGTCCTTAATATGTCTCATCTTTTCCTCCCTCAAGAATATTGCTTCTGTAAGTGTTGAAGCTACTTGTGTATGTGACCCATCATGACTTTCTAATGCTACCCTTTAATAATGTTTTTTGATATTTTAACATTAGACCTGACATAATCTGAGACGCCAATATTTTCTAATGTCCATTGCGTGTATGCTGAAAAATTTTCCAGAAGGAATTTTTTTTTTTTTCTAACCTACATTGACATATCACATGACCATATACGCAGATTGTAACGTAGCATCAGAAAAAGTTCTCCAGGATTGTATTTACTTAAATGTTTTTAAGGCTTTTTTTTTTTTTTTTTTTTTTA
>VXAB01006988.1:80581-142712 GCA_013399175.1 Odontophorus gujanensis
AGACTGCAGAGGGGAATTAGAAGCAACAATGTCATAAGTAGCAGTTATGACATATATGTCATTCTCTTCCAGCATCAAAAATGATAAAAGCACTTTTAAGTACTGCTTCCATGTTGGCTTGGCTGGAACAAAAATATGATTAACAGAGGTATTTTCTACCTCAGTTATTTCAAGGATTATATTAACTGGAATAAAACATGATTAAAATGTCACTTTGGAATTGTTGGAATTTTCTGTTTGTCTGCTTTTATATATTTATTTATTCATTCATAACATGGCATTTGCCAAGAACAACAGAGACCGTATATTTCTCATTTTCTTTTGTATATAAACTAAATCAGTGTTTGTATATAAAGACTGTCTCCAGTGCTCTATTCATATTCATGAACTCAAGTACCTACATAAGTTCAAAGGAAGTTAGATGAAATTTTACAGCATTTTTTTCCTCAAAAATATAGATACTTTTGAATTCTCTTGGGGATTAAAAATAACAAAAAAAAAAAGAAGCCAAAAAAGAAAAGAAAAAATATTCATTAAAAAGTGGTGGGCTTTTCCAGAATAAAAAGTGTAGTTTATTTGTAATGTTCCCACAATTTAAATGTATTGAAGATAAAATGGAACAAATGTCAGAAGTCACAGAAATTAAACAAACTATTAACTATGAAGCTAAATGACAATTTTTTTTTTTCTGGAATGTTTTTATGGAATGTATTTTTCACAACTTTTCAATTAACAAAACAGAAAAAAAAGGACCTCTTCATGGAATTAAGCATAATTCTGAATTGAATACTTGTATATATATATTTAACTATAGAATTTAGCTGATGTTTAAGCAACACTGCAATTAATCTGTCAGTGTAGGAGCACTGGGTTTGTCTGCAATGTGCTGTCTGTGTACTTATCAGGACTTAGGTTGGGCTTCTTACCATGGGGTTAACATTTTTTCTCTCTTCAACACATAATGTTACAGACAAAGGAGACAAAAGCTTAACCCTGGAGAGTTTCTATTTCTATTTGTTTGACTGGGCATCAACAGGGAAGTCTCACTGAACATATCTGTTAGGCCAAAAATACAGTATCAGCACACATTTCTATTCAGTTCCCTAAGAGAACCGAAGTGCTTTAGATTAACCTGAAAACCTCTAATGCAAAGGAATTATGCTATTGTTATTTAATAGGCTTTTATACCAAAGGAAGAAAATGTAATGAAATGGTGAGAAAAGTTTTTGTCAGTGTGGTAGCTCTCATACGACCCAATTTGTGCAATAGCACTGACAAGTGGGTCCTTATGTAGCAGATCCTATGGTGACATCAGTGGGACGTGTGTCAAAACATGCAGCAAGACATTGGAAGAGGGATCTGGGGCATTTTCTGGTACTGGAACACAATGCAGGCATGCTTTCAGTTAGTGAAAGCATCTTGCCACAGTGTGACACACTGCTCAGCCATGTTCATGTGGTGCTCAATTCTAACTGCTGCCTGACCATGTATGGCACTTCTCTGTGGTCTTTATGGTGTAGGTGTGCATCAAGCCCAGCTGGGCTAAGCCTGCTACATGTGTGCAAAGTATACATGAACTGCAGGTCTGACATGCCAATAGATGTTACTTCTATTCCCATCATAAATTTATTCTCCTTGTCCAGGGGTCTTCTAGAGCCTGATAAATGGCTCAAGATGCCTGAGGAATAGGGCAAGCTACAACCTAAACAAATTGTCCCAGATGTAGGTCATTGTTTGAATAATCCTGACTGAAGATGTATACTTGTGTATGGACAGATATTTGGATGTGTTCATTTGTGTAGGCAGGGTGGAGGGAGAAGGAAGCAGAAATATGATTGTTTCTAACTGTTTATAAAAAATAGTATGATTAACACTGAAATTTGCATGCTCTGATGCTGTAATGATTGTCATTTTAAAACTAGCTTTTTGCCTTCGAGCTATCGGGGTAAAGACCTGCGGGAAAACTACTGCCGAAACCCCCGAGGGGAAGAGGGAGGGCCATGGTGTTTCACCACCAGCCCAGAGACACGCCATGAAGTCTGCGACATCCCGCTCTGCTCTGAAGGTAAGGCAGTGCTCATGCCAAAAGATGCCTTTCTTGTATAAACAGAACCTCCATTAGCTTCAGTAATACTCACGTATGGGCTTTGCAGTAAAGAAAGGTGACTTCTTAGCTAGGATTAATACTGCTGCAAGAAAAGTAGTCTGAGGAAAAGATCTTGAACATGCTTTCAGGATCAGTAGCTCTTACTCAGGTCACAGAAAATTTAGAACAATGAAGTTGTGCTGATTGCATAAACATGTCTCTTATTTCATTGTCTAATACAGAGTGATTCCATTAACAATTTCATTACAACTGCTGATTAAATTATCTAGTGCAAAATCAGCTTTTCATCGTTTTTTATGGAAATATATAAGTAGTGAATTATGTGACAAATCATAAAGTAAAAACATATTTTGCTTTTCAAATGAATTACATAAATAAGGAAAACATTTAGGAAAGCCAGTCACATTCCACTTTCAAGTCACAGAATTTGAAATTGAATTAATTTGCACCATCATGTCTGACTTATGTTCTTTTAACTTCCAAATCAAGCTTTTATATCTTGTTAATCAGCCAGTTCACTTCTAGTCAGTTCATTTAAATACTTGTCAACGGTTTATGGGTTGGTTCAACATGACAGCCATGACAATATTTGAGTTAGGATGCCTTCAATTTTCCCACTAGTATGTTATGTCCAATAGTTACACAGTGGAGGGGGAATAAAGGGAAAAGGAGATAGGAAGAGAATGATTTATAAGTAGTTTGAAAATCTATTAAGAACTCACATTTAAGTGAGTTTAAAATGGGTTTAGACCTGGAGTTCATTGCGGGATCATGACTTTGGCTGTGAATGTTTTGACTGAAGAATGAGATCTGTAGTTGCATGAATTACTATTTACAAAGTACTCCTTAATTACAATTACTGTAATTAGGGTGCACTTGAGAAATGTGTCTATAGTTAATTATGGTGAATTTATTATATTTTAAGATTTTAATTTCAAATAATGCAGCACATTTTTTTAATTGCATTTTCAAATCCCTTTCGTAGCTTTTACTTCCTCCACCTTCCCACTTTCTTAAACCAAGACTGAAAATGTGTAATTGTTTAAGCTACCAGAAAGAATTAGTATTGAAAAGAAACAATATTATACACAGCTGAAAGTGCTGTGAATTTAAAAACTGTACTTACTGAAATTAGTAATACAGACATTATTCTGCACCTTAACTAGTGCTGCTGTTCTATACAGAGCTGTATGACTTTGAGTGATTTTGGATTATGAATACTACTTCATTAGAAAATATCACCTCCAAATAATGTTCCTTCCTCAGGTGTATCTCTCCATGTCAGTAATCATAACACTTTCTACTTTGTATGCAGGGCATTAGAGAGTAAAAGCAGAGCTCAAACAAATCTCTGTAATAGGTAAGATTAAAAAGCAAGTAGGAACATAAATGGCTCTAGCAGCTCACACTTACCTGCTTCCAAACTATGGGGATCCTCTAAAATGGTACCAAATTTAGGCATCTGGATTAGATCTGAGAAAGAGATGCAATTCAATTCCAAAGGAAATTTCCCATTCTAAGGAGCCAGCCCTGACTTAAAAGATATCAACTTTTATACCTCTCTAAGTTGGTTTCAATTTATAACAGCAGGGTTATAATTCTTCTTTTTATGCTGTAAGTAACCAACATAATAAATGACTAGAAAACTATATATGTATTTTTTCTTTTAGTTGAATGCATGACCTGCAATGGAGAGAGTTACAGAGGGCCAATGGATCATACTGAGTCAGGCAAGGAGTGTCAGCGCTGGGACCTTCAGAGACCACACAAACACAAATTTCGTCCAGAGAGGTAATATCCTCCTCAGTGCCATGCAAGTCTGTGTGGTTTTCGTTTGAAAATTATACACATTCTAGAATGAGCTGGGCAAAAGAAGTATGGGCTGGGATGAAATTAATGGAGTTGGCCACTTTTAGTTGTTTGAAGATCTGGCCCATGGTGTTTTCAGGTTTGTTGCTGTCATGGTGGAGATGCAGGATGAAGACTAGTGACTGCTTTGTGCAGCAGTGACTATCTCCCAGTTCTGTAGAGTGCAGTGGCTTATATGTGCTGTATTAGTTCATCAAAATTTCCTCCCTTGCTTCATCATCAGTAAAAAAAGTCGCTTGTGAATGTTTCTCGATATATTGTTATGCAGCTTCAGTCAGCTTAAAATACCTGAAAGAAATTACAGAGTAAATAACAGTTTGATTTTTTTTTTTAATGCAAGAGTTATTAACATGCTTTGTGAATATATAAACTTGCAGCATTATCCACAGTGCAAAAATTTGAAATATAAATGACTTTAAAGCTGTAGCTGGTCTGTTCTAATCAAGTTCAAATATCTGCCAAAAAAGACTTGGGTGTACTGGAGGATGGCAAGCTAAACATGAGCCAGCAACATGCCCTCTCCATCCTGGGCTGCATCCAAAGAAGTGTGGTGAACAGGGTAAAAGTAATGATCCTGCCCTTCTACTCTGTACTGGTAAGACCTCACCTAGAGTATTGGATCCAACTGTGGAGTCCTCAGTACAGGGGAGATGTGGACCTGTTGGAGTGCGTACAGAGGAAGGCCACAAAAATGATCCAAAGGATGGAGCACCTATCCTGTGAGGCCAGAGATAGCTGGGGCTATTCAGCCTGGAGGAGAGAAGGCTCTTGGGAGATATAAGAGCGGCCCTTCAGCATCTAAAGGGGGACTGTAGGAAAGAAGGGGACAGACTCTTTAGCAGGTTCTGTTGGAATAGGACAAGGGGAAAAGGTTTGAAACTAAAAGAAGGGAGAATTAATTTGGATATAAGGAAGAAGGTTTTTTTTACTATAAGGGTGGTAAGGCATTAGAACAGGTTGCCCAGAGAGGTGGTGGATGCCCCATCCTTGGAGTCATTCAAGGTCATGCTGGACAGAGCTCTAAGCAACATGATCTGTCTGTAGGTGTTCCTATTCACTGCAGGGGAGGTGGACTCTATTGCCTTTTAGGGTTCCTTCCAACTCAAACAATTCTGTGCTGATCCAACTTATTTGGCCAAAGTATTTGCCTACTGCATGTGTTCTACCTGGAAAAGCAGTTCATCATTCAACATGGATTTATGTTTTTAATTTATATGTGTATATATATATTTTTTTCATGAATACATATATATATATATATGTATATGCAAATATATATATAATGCCAGATAAGCCAATAATAGCAAGATAAATTGCCTTCCATTTTTAGCAATTGTCCTATAGAGTAAAATTCACCTGTCTGCTAAATATCATCTATAACACTTCTTTATGGAAGAATTTTGTGACAAGTTTTAGGTCATGAAGAAGAACCTTTGTGTCTCTCTTAAACTGGACTAAGTTTCATTTGATTTTTACTGTGGATTTTGGATTTTTTTTTTTTTACACTTTTAAAATGAATTGAATAACCTCCAACTGCCAGCAAAAGTCTTTAAATATCAACTGTCTCAGAATATTTGAGATCTTCCATTGTCAGAAATCTTCATATAGAAAATGAAATATATTTTCATGTATTTTGAAGTGTTCCACTACATTTAGTTTATTTTTTATACTCAGAAATACAGTAATGTAGGTAGATGAAATTCCTATTTTTCAGCAAAATTTTAAGTACTTGCAGTTCTGGAGCTTCTGAGACATAATCTCTTTTTCCTCTTGGCTATAATGATCAGTTTCATGAATAATTAGCAGTCTCCCATAGTTCTGCTACAATAAATATTTTGTATTAGCAGTCTGGGATTGAAGATAATCTGTTTCTGAGTTTTGCCATGCATTTGCTTTATACTCTAGAATAATTCACAAGAGGAATTTTGTTACTTGGGAACAAAACATCTATAGAAATTCTGGGTACAAACAATAATAACTTTACTGCCTGAAGGATTTTTTTTCTTTTTCCATTAATTTTGATTTGTTCACAAAATAACTTTTCAGACTAGCTGCAGTCTCAGTCATGATCACCTTACTAATTAAAATTCCAATAATAAACATCTTCTTGATTGTTTTCAAACTGTTTTATTAATAATAATTTAAATAAAAAGCAGTCCATATTAACTGAGCCGTCTATGTATGCTTTCACAACTGTAACCAGTGTACAGGACATTTCAAGTACACTAATGTTAATTAACTTTAGGAAATGATCTAAAGGTAGTGCCAATTACACTTTGATAATGCTAGCTTTTAAAATAAGGGAGGAGGTTTGGAGCAAATGATATAGCAATCTCTAGAGAGGCTTACCTTGTATTATCTAGGAGTAATGTGAATAACTTGGAAATTAGTAAGGACTACTGTAGCTGGATAGATTTTAACTTATTTGTATTTATGAATGCATCAACTGCAATAATGAAAAAGGGAGGTAAAACTAATGATTCTTTCAAGTGCACCGTAATTTACATGTTTTCAGCTTAGAGTGAATACTCACCACTTTTACTTTTTGTCATCTCAATGAATTGTTCTAGATGTTTTCCTTTCAGATATTAGAGTACAGAAGAGAACTGATAATATCTGTTAGAAGTGATTGAAGCTAGCAGTAGGAAATCCCTGGAGCAACTCATGAATGACCCAGTTTTAACCTTTACTGGATGCAGAATTGTGTTCTGAAGCTCCAGGTCCTTCATGTTAAGCAGGTTTTTGCCTCGCTGTGAAAGAATGACAATTGAGGATAATGGCTTAGAGAGACACTGACAGTCATTAAGAAGCAGAATTTCTTCTTACAGTCATATTTTCTGCTCAGAAACTATTATGCCGTGGAAGTAAATATTAATGCTGTAGNATCTGTCTGTAGGTGTTCCTATTCACTGCAGGGGAGGTGGACTCTATTGCCTTTTAGGGTTCCTTCCAACTCAAACAATTCTGTGCTGATCCAACTTATTTGGCCAAAGTATTTGCCTACTGCATGTGTTCTACCTGGAAAAGCAGTTCATCATTCAACATGGATTTATGTTTTTAATTTATATGTGTATATATATATTTTTTTCATGAATACATATATATATATATATGTATATGCAAATATATATATAATGCCAGATAAGTCAATAATAGCAAGATAAATTGCCTTCCATTTTTAGCAATTGTCCTATAGAGTAAAATTCACCTGTCTGCTAAATATCATCTATAACACTTCTTTATGGAAGAATTTTGTGACAAGTTTTAGGTCATGAAGAAGAACCTTTGTGTCTCTCTTAAACTGGACTAAGTTTCATTTGATTTTTACTGTGGATTTTGGATTTTTTTTTTTTTACACTTTTAAAATGAATTGAATAACCTCCAACTGCCAGCAAAAGTCTTTAAATATCAACTGTCTCAGAATATTTGAGATCTTCCATTGTCAGAAATCTTCATATAGAAAATGAAATATATTTTCATGTATTTTGAAGTGTTCCACTACATTTAGTTTATTTTTTATACTCAGAAATACAGTAATGTAGATAGATGAAATTCCTATTTTTCAGCAAAATTTTAAGTACTTGCAGTTCTGGAGCTTCTGAGACATAATCTCTTTTTCCTCTTGGCTATAATGATCAGTTTCATGAATAATTAGCAGTCTCCCATAGTTCTGCTACAATAAATATTTTGTATTAGCAGTCTGGGATTGAAGATAATCTGTTTCTGAGTTTTGCCATGCATTTGCTTTATACTCTAGAATAATTCACAAGAGGAATTTTGTTCCTTGGGAACAAAACATCTATAGAAATTCTGGGTACAAACAATAATAACTTTACTGCCTGAAGGATTTTTTTTCTTTTTCCATTAATTTTGATTTGTTCACAAAATAACTTTTCAGACTAGCTGCAGTCTCAGTCATGATCACCTTACTAATTAAAATTCCAATAATAAACATCTTCTTGATTGTTTTCAAACTGTTTTATTAATAATAATTTAAATAAAAAGCAGTCCATATTAACTGAGCCGTCTATGTATGCTTTCACAACTGTAACCAGTGTACAGGACATTTCAAGTACACTAATGTTAATTAACTTTAGGAAATGATCTAAAGGTAGTGCCAATTACACTTTGATAATGCTAGCTTTTAAAATAAGGGAGGAGGTTTGGAGCAAATGATATAGCAATCTCTAGAGAGGCTTACCTTGTATTATCTAGGAGTAATGTGAATAACTTGGAAATTAGTAAGGACTACTGTAGCTGGATAGATTTTAACTTATTTGTATTTATGAATGCATCAACTGCAATAATGAAAAAGGGAGGTAAAACTAATGATTCTTTCAAGTGCACCGTAATTTACATGTTTTCAGCTTAGAGTGAATACTCACCACTTTTACTTTTTGTCATCTCAGTGAATTGTTCTAGATGTTTTCCTTTCAGATATTAGAGTACAGAAGAGAACTGATAATATCTGTTAGAAGTGATTGAAGCTAGCAGTAGGAAATCCCTGGAGCAACTCATGAATGACCCAGTTTTAACCTTTACTGGATGCAGAATTGTGTTCTGAAGCTCCAGGTCCTTCATGTTAAGCAGGTTTTTGCCTCGCTGTGAAAGAATGACAATTGAGGATAATGGCTTAGAGAGACACTGACAGTCATTAAGAAGCAGAATTTCTTCTTACAGTCATATTTTCTGCTCAGAAACTATTATGCCGTGGAAGTAAATATTAATGCTGTAGGAAAGTAGGATTGAAGTGTATACAGTAGTTTAATAATTGTAGGTGTTCTTTTCTTAAAATTCTCTGCTTTGTATCTCTGGTATAAAAATTTACATTAAAAATATCAAAATTTCAGTCCTGTATCCCTTACAAAGTGACAAAGAGTTAAGTAGAAATAAATTTTGATAAAGTGTTTCAGACATTCAGTTTTACTTTCATAACAGCAGAGCTAGAAATTGGCATCTGTCTACTGTATAGAATAAATGTCTTCATCTACATCCTTTTTTTTTTTCCTGAGAAAATGAAAAAAAGTCTTGATTTTGACACCAGATGTGTATCTTCATGCTTCTTTGCAGTTTGAGCAGTACTGCTGTTTCAAGGGTTCTGAAAGATCTTGGTAACCTTGGGCTCTTTATTGTATCCAAGCAAGAGATCTGTACCCAAGCGTTTTGTGGGGTAGAAGAATCTGCAGAGCAAAGGGACAAGGTGTCACAGGATTCTTCATTGTGGAATTGTGTGGAATAGTTTGAAGCACATTGTTTATCTTACATGAGGCAAAGGCAGACCTGAGAATGTTGTGCGAAGAAACAGAGAGGGAAAGTTGCTGTTCACAGAGAAGACACGTTGATACACAGATGGAAAGTTCTGGACATCACTGTGACAAAAATTGTCAAAGATTTACCTTTGAAGAACTATTACATCTATACTTTACTTCTGAATACTAAATAACATTTTTTACATGCTATACAATGCTAGGAATTACATTTGTCTTCTAGAAAGTGAATTCTTTACATACTCTGTTGTTCTGAATGGTTTTAGGGAGGTATGACTGCAGGGACCTTGCCATTCTTGGACTTACTTTGGTTCCAGACTGTTTATATTACAGATAGCATACAATACCAACATCAATATTCATACTTACATGTAACAGGTGTCCAAAGCCATTGTGTTTTCAGCTATACCATTAATTCATAAACTTTTTCTTATGAAATCCTTAGATGCATTTTTTTTCCTTTTCAAATTCTTTTCCCTAGGAGAAAAGGAGGTACTGCCACTAGATCTGAAACTAACACATTCTAAAATTCCTTCAATCTTCATTTTTGTGAGGTTTCTCTTTTCTATTTTTTTTAAATTCCATTTGAATCCTTTTCATGTCCTTTGCATAGATAAAGAACCTGTTTTAACCAAAAGAATGGGAGATCACGTTGCAAATGTATGAGTTGATATTAGGATAACTGTTTGATAGAAAAAGCATCTTAGCAAAAACATATGCTTGTAAATCATATCTTCCAATGCTCGTGTGAAACACATCTGCTTGCAGTTGCAAATGGGTTCAGGTTCCCAGGTAGTTAAGTTCTTTGTTCACTTACAAACTTTTCGTGTTTCCCTCAGGGGCAAATCTATTTTTTGTTTCTTTTACAAACATGTTTCCTTAAAACAGGAAAACCAAGACAATTTGTATACACTGTAGGAAAAAAAAAAAAAAAGTATGCATTAATCTCCTTAAGTTTATAGATGTTTGTATGGTACTTTTATACAAAAAGAATCTCCTTATCTCAAATCTTCCGGACAGTTCAATGATGGCAGTAGGAACATGGAAATAATTAAATGGCAGAATGGTTTCAAAACTTAATGAGATAAAGTGAGATGGAATTAATTCCTTATTTTTCTCCTTTTTCCCCCCAATGCTTGAAATAAGGGCATGACCTAGAACAAGCTCTGTTACAAAAATGGAACTATCATTAGTAACAGAGCTATTCAAAGTAGTTTCCAGTCTGAACCCAGGGCTGTTGTACTGAAGAACCTGCTTTCTTAATGAGTCCAGCCTGCCAGGCACTGTTTATATAATGCACACTTAATTGGGCTGTTTCAAAAAAATAAGTGGCTTTGGAGTCTGGTCATCGATTGACAGACAGAGAGCAAGAGTTTAGCAATTAGCAGAGTTACCCCATCCGGTGGCCTGTGCATTAGCCCAGCAGGGAATCCCCTCTGTGGAGGCCTGAATTTGCTGCACACATAGAAAGAGATTTTATGTTATTAACTTACTAATAGCGTTAAGGACTATTTGCATCCATCTCACAGGATCAGACCAGAGGTTAATAGGAACCGGCTCTTATTTCCCTTTGCTAAAGCCAGTCCTTTATGTACATTGTACAAACCTGTGTACTACTGCCAGGAAGACTTGCCTGACACTTTTCGTGCTGTGGTTTGCAGATATCCTGACAAGGGCTTTGATGATAATTACTGCCGCAATCCTGATGGCAAGCTAAGACCATGGTGCTACACTCTTGACCCTAACACCCCCTGGGAGTTCTGTGCGATTAAAACCTGTGGTAAGTTCATGCAGAATTTATTACTTCCTCTTCCCTTTCAAAATTTGGACAAAGACAGTTGAAGCGATATAGGACCATAGCTATATCATTCATTGTACTTCCGTGACAGTTTTCAAAGATGTGTTTCTATAGTGGCATTATATTTATTTTGGATAGGAAATAAAAGAGATATGAGTTACTTAGTGCTTGAATATGTGTATGTGCATATCTTATATACAGGAAATTGTATAAAAATGTAGACAAATCAAGAACTAATAAGATCAAGGCAGTGAAGATCTCCTGTGCATATTGGGTCTCTGCAGTTCAGTTAGGGTGTAAATTAATGCATAATACTTTAGAGGAGACCTCCTTCCTTGCTGTATCAACATATCTTTGTTTTGTTTTCCTCTTGCATATTGTTCATTCATTCCTGCTCACTATTCAACCTTGTGCTGAAGAAAGAATTATTAATTTACTCATGTGTTTCTCTGTAACTTTCATCCTTGCAAAATCGGTGGCCCATAGGCAATTGAGATGGCGGTTTTTGTTATTTTACGGAAAGAGGATTAAATTGATATTAAGTGATATTAAGATATACAAACATTAGATGCCTTCTCTGAGATGCGTTAGTTCAGAATTTGTAGAGATTTTACCACTGTGGAATGCATGCTATGTTCAAAGCCTAGATCCTGCTGATTTTTGTGGTAGCTCTTCCAGCTCTGTTCTACAGATAATTAGGTTTAGGAAGTACAGAGATGATGAGAAAGGTAAAATTATTGGAATCCTTTTGAAAATTATGGTGAAGTAGTTTTTCTGGAGTTTTATGGGAACGTTGGGGCAGAGGCAGCTGCTAAAATTATGCTTTGTAGTGACAGTTTTTTATTAGGAAATCAACATTTGCATCCTTACTTCATTTGCAGAGTGTAACGTGCAACAAATGAAGTGTGGGATCTACAGATGGTAGCCTCCTTTCTTATCTCCTATACTTTTCATTGCCAGATCTGGGATACAAACTTTGCCCTAAAAGAACTCCCATCCTGCAAAATAATCAGTATGGAAGCATAATATTAAAGACTGTCTAACAATACTCAAAACAGTTTTCATTATTTGATTTACATAAAATACGGTGTTGAAAAAATTTTGGGAGTTGAGGCAAAGTCTGAAAACAAGATACGACGTTACCAGAATCCCTACTGCTTCACATGCTCAGCCTTGTGGTCAAGCTGCAAGGAACACAGGCAAGAAAGAAGAACAGTGTTTTCTGATTTTCTGTAGAGTCAGGGGGGAAGCTTCTAAGTGAAAGTCTCAGCGTCCTGTTAGCTGTTATGAGTCATTTTCTCTGAGGTCTGCAAAGTTTGGTAAACTACAAATTCCTTTATTGTTCTGCTCCATTTTGACCAAAATTAAGTGTTAAATAAAGTCTTCAGAAACAGACTTTCTGCCTTTCATCTTGCTCTAAGTGCTACTTCAGTAAGCTTATGTCGTTGCAAAATTCATTTATCTCTCCTAGATGGAGGATAGAAGACTAGATTCTATTAAAAAGAACATTTTAGGATCACCTAGAGCTGAATTTACATGAGAGTTCAAAAATGAGAAAAAAAAAAACAACCAACTCATTAAAGGGATAATTTTCATTGACTATTTTCTTTAATTCTCAAAGTTCTCTGTATTATTTTTTCCTTAAAAGAAGAGAAAAAGCTATGAGAATATCTCAAATTTAGACAAAATAGAGTCAGTAATGGACCTTCAAAAAAAGTGTGCTTTCATTATTTAATTCTGTTTTCTCACTTACTATTGGATACATATACATACATATACATATATATATATCACAGAATTATAACATGACTAGGTTGGCGGAAACTTCTGGGTCCATCTGGCCCAACTCCTGGCTCAAGTAAGGACACCCAGAGCAGGGTGCCCAGCATCACGTTCAGGTGGCTTTTAAAGACACCTAAGGAGGAGTCTCTACAGCCTCTCTGTACAACCAGTACCAGTGCTTCGTCACCTGAACAATAATGAAGTATTTCCTGATGTGTAGATGGAACATTTTATGTTCCAGTTTGTGCCCATTGCCTGTTTTCTGGCACAGAGTGACACTGAAAAGAGCCTGGCTCCATCCTCTTTGCACTCTCCCTTCAGGTGTTTGTTGATATTGAAATCCAGGAAGACAGTATCTACTGCTCCCTCCTTATCCATCAGGCTTGTGATTTCATTATAGAAGCCTATCAGGTAGGTCAGACATGACTTCTTGATGAATCCATGCTGTCTACTGCTAATGATTTTTTTCTCTTTTATGTTCCTGGAAAGAGTTTGTGGGATTAGCTATTCCATCACCTTCCCATGGAGGTGTTGCCTATAGTTCCTTGAGTCTTCCTTTTTTTTTTTTTTTTTGAAGATAGGAGTGAAATTTCCTTTCTTTCATTATTCTCCCAGTTGTTACAACTCAGAAAAGATTTAAAGGGTGCCTTCACAATAATATTTGCCAACTCCCTTAGCACTTTCAGGTCCAGTTTGCTCAAATATTCCTTGATCAGATCTTCTTCCAGCAAAGATACATGTTCTTTTCTCCATCCATTCAATCTGGTCTCTGGGACCTAGGATTCCTGAATGTCAGTCTTGCTGTCAAAGTCTGCTGGCAGAGGTTTCATACCACAGCCTTTTCAATATGTATATGCTGGGAAGCGAGAAGGAAATGGCTCTGGCATGAACTGTTATGTATGAGTAATATCAAATTTGAAGTGGAAGTATGGGATTCTGTTTTCACCAACCTCATCTTGTGCTTCCACCATTCATAGTTCAGATTGTTCTCTCCTTGCTAGTTTTTGCTTTAGCCCAGTGCAGTGTCTCAGTGTCAGTCATTTCTTACCAGAAGTGCTTACTATTCAAAGGTTGAGAGGAATACTCTGAATGTATTCCCCGGAAGGGAGTAAGTGAATTTATTCCACACTATCATAAGTCATTATAAATCCAATATAAGGTAGTTAAAATTAGTAAAATTATTCCACTGTGAAAAAGTGCAGATAATTTGCCACTTTGAATAATGTCTGTAATCAGGCTCTCCAGAGACAGAAGAAACTTCGCAAGGCTTCTTGTTTTGTATCAGGCAGCCATTAAGCCACTCTCATGTTAAAGATCTTGCCTGTGAACTACAGTACTAATTCATGTAATTCTATCTAGATTTTTTGATAATTTAAACATTGAAGTTCAGCTTTTTCCTACTGTGAACACAATCTTGTTTAGCTCTGTAGCTGAATTGTCTTTCATTAAGCAATGGTTTATTTTCTAACTAAACTGAGCTTCCTAAGTGTTTTATTTTTTATTATTTTTTTAAATATTCAATAATATATGAATCATACGTAGCATAATAGACCTATTCTTTTCCCCCAGTAGAAGTGAGTTTATTATGAAAATAAAAATATTCCTAAGTTACAGCTGACTGTTTCACAAATGCAACTTTTATAAACCTTTATCCTTTGGCATTTCCTGAGCTGATGTGTCAGTGTTCTGAGGATTCACATCTGGCTTTGCTGGTCACGTAAGCTTACAGTCCATGTAACTCCCAGTACAGCCTGGACTAAGCTTTATAAAAGCCATTGGGTGGGATAGCTTCTGCAAACTACTGCGGTGTTACCTTTGTCTATATAAATCACCGTTACACTATAGTTCCAAAGGAAAAGTAATCCCCAAACCAGTATCACCAATAATAAATTAAATTTAAAAAAAAAGAAAAATAAAAAGAATTTCCAAGAGTATAATGTTTTTAAGGTGAAGAAAATTTTTCTCTCATTTCTAGGCAGATGCTGATAGCATTAAGTGTGAATTTTCTTTAACCTTTTATATTAAGATCAAACTATAGGAGAATTCCCTTAAGATAATAGAAACTGTATTAAGATCAGTAGAAATTTCACTTAAAACTGCATTTTCACAGCAGAAATATATGAATCTTTGGAAATAACTGAAGGAATCTGTGCAAATAAGAATACAGAAGTAACAATCTTGAAAGTGCATCATGTAGCTGATATTTTCAAAGTATATTTATCACAGGTTTATGGCCTTACCCTCTACACATAATCCATTACTTTCACCACATTTTTTATAAACTCAAGAGGGAATTTATTGCATATATTACAGTTATATCGTCAATTCAGTGACTGGAATGTGAATGTAAAATACCAGAGCCCTGTTCTGAGTTTTCTGTCATTCTTGAGGCACATACAAAAACTGTTTTCCCACCTCTTAGCAGGGAGCCCAAAACACTAGACCATTCTGGGTTTCAGTGGCTGCTCTGTTTTCTGACGCTCTGGCTGTGTACAATTTCGGTACACTAAAAAGAGAACATCATGTGTTATATGTCTTTATAGCTTTGTGGTTTGGATTCCCACACAGATTTTTAATTCCTCTGATGAGGACTGTTTATATATTTTACAAGAAATACTAATTAGAAAAAGTGCTCTGCAAATCCAAACCCTTGGACTCCGTACAAAAACGTAGGTGTCCTCTCTTCGGGGGAGTGACCACAAGGCAGCATGCTGTTTGTGGTTTTAGCTACATGTCATGAGTGCTAGTATGCTCTATAGCCAAAATGCTGACAACAGCTCATATACAAAATTTCAAGCAAAAAAAGTCACTGGAAGGAAGCATTCAGAAAATAAATATGTTTTTAAGACTAAGGAGACAGGAGGGCATTGTAACTTTATTTCCAAGCACAGAAGGCAGCATAAAACATGGTGGCTTACAGCCAGGGCTGTGAGAAAGAGATGACAGGAGCAATTAGGGATTAGAGATGGCTCAAGCTGCAAAAATTGGATCTGGATTAAGACTTCAGGGACCCCAGGATTGGTTTGAAGTTGCTCACATATGTGTCTGTGGTTTTGGCTTGAGACGATTTTTAGTTAGAAGAGAGGATAAAAGGACAACTGTAACAGCAATAAGAAGTGTAGGATGAAATGAAGAAATGGAAGCAATGACAGCAGATGAAAAATAAAGAAAATGGCTATTTTTTGGCCACAAATGATGATATGGGCTATAGGAAAGATAGGAGTGGGAAACAAATGCTGCTTCAAAAAAGAAAAATAAATAATAATAATAAAATAGCTACATTTATATGGATGAACTAAGGAGTAGAGAGGTGCTTTGGTCCAGAAAGGAGAAAAGTAGAAAAACACGTCAGTCATTTGAGAGATACAGAGCTGCATGCAATTAATATGTTAAGGAAAGCGTTTAGTTGCTGCCTATGTGATTTTCAACCAACTCAGTGGATTTTAGCATGGATTTAACCCTTGCTGTCATTGCTCATAGACAGTAAGCATCAGTGACTGGAGACTTCAGTGTTCTAAAATAATTCAGTAACAGTCTGGGTTTGATGCTGGGTTTGACGGGAGGGGTCAAGGGATAAAACTGCAAAGTGAGAAGTCTGGATGTAAAAAAGACGTTGCTGTTTTTGGAAGTCAGAGAATCACCAGTAATTAGATTACCCATATTTTAAAAGCAGTGATTTAAATGGCCTATTTGAATGTGAAGTTCTGATTGAGGAGTTATTTCTTGAATTAGAGTGCATAAACAAATAAACGTGCCATTCCGTTTAAAAACTCAATATTTATCTCAGATAAAAATGTTTATGGAATAGACTGAGTAAAAAGAGTCTGGATTTTAGTAATAGACAAAGCATTGCCTTCCACTTTGCTTTAAACACTAGTAAATAGAAGCGTTCAAGTGTGCATTGCAACTGCTTTACTCTGTATTTTCTTAAAGAGAGTCTTTCCCTCAAGGAAGGTCCTTTTAATCTTTTCTCGCATAGTTTTGAAAGTGAGATCTAAAAGCTCTCCTGAACCTGCAGGGATTTAACAATGAAAATCTGAATCCAGATAAAGATTATGAATGAATCAAAACAAAACAAATATATATATATATATATATATATATATGGATTTAAAGCTCAGTTTTTTGCTTTGGAACAACTCAGAAAGGTCTCTGTCTATTCAAGGACAAATGGCTGGTCCTAGGTGATAATGTATTCTTCAGTATTGTGATTCTTGACCCTGGATCTAATTTATTTCTTCACTTCCTTTTATATCCTAAGTGAAACAATACAAATCGAAACAAACCCCTTTTTCTTCAAGGCTACAAAAGCACTGCATTTGCTTGTTTCTTTGTTTTTCCATGTTTTGCATACTGTATGATATTACACTGAAAGAAACAGAAAGAAAGGAGCTGTCACACTAATGTGTTGAACTGCTTGAGGTTGAGATGCCTAGAAGCAACATAACTAAACATGAGCAGCTTATTCCCTGAAAATAACTGTCCTGTGGGACTGTATTGATCATGGGGACATTATTGTTTTCTGAATTGTTTCAAGACTGGATTAAAGAACTCTTAAAAATTACCTTTTAAGATCTCTCTTTATAATTCAGGGTACATTTCCTTTTTGTTGAGTTTTGTACAAGGAAAAGTATTTCAACTAGGTAAACTGTTGTAGATTTTTTCCTCAAAAAAACATTTAGGACTATGTTTCTTTTCCAACCAGATCTTTTCCAAAAATACTTAGATAGAGTTACCGTGAAAGAACAGTAAAGTTCTGCAAAAGCTCTGCCTTCTTTTAAGTTAGTAGGAGTTTATCCATTGACCTAATATTTGTGCAGGATTTACTTCTGGCTGATTGCTTCAGCTGTAGAATGACTCAAGACCCCTGCTGATTCCTTCATGCTGGCATTACTGTGAGAACCAGTACTGAGAAGACTTTCTGTGGCTTTATACATGAAGCTCTGGATAACATTACAGCTCTTTACTCAAGCATCTATGAATATATGAGTTGTCCATTATTATTAATAACGTTATTTAGTTTAAAACATCAAAATAAGGAATGTTTTATGGAAAAAAGATACTTCTGAATATTGAATTTTCATTGAAGATCTCAGCATGGACACATGAAAGTTCAAATACAACTGTTTGAGTTGCATGGTTGAGTCTTGCAGAATTTAAAAATAATTGCATCAAAGTTTAAAAGTAGCAAAATGCTTCTGACATTTAATAAATTCTTCAGTTTATAATGAAGTTTTATACAGGAATAAAAATTGTCAATCAACAAAGCACAAATAGAAATCTTTCATAAGATGATTTTTATGTTATCTTCCTTTGAGAGCACTTTTTCCATCAGTTCAGAAAGTTGAACTGGAACAAAAAAAAGAAAAGATATTTCGAATGTGATGTCAAAGTACCTGTCTACATAGAAATTGTGTATTGAACACAAATTCATCTTCCAACTTAATAAATGGTGGTTTTCTGACTGAAAAAAAACAAAACAAAACAAAACAAAAAAAACAACATCAACCAAAAAAAAAACAAAAACAAGCCCACTGTGTTCCAGGGTCTCATACTTTGGAGGAAATGGATGAGGTGTCTTACTGATTTCTGGTGTCATTTTGTGTCCTTCCGAGCAAATTAGTGACTGTGCTCTCAGGAGCAGGACTTTCATCAGTGTTCTGTATGCCTGTTATCCATGCTTGGAGTTAGGGTGTTAGGCTGTGTGTGCGTGTATGTGTGTGACAGGAGTAATCAGCCTCGAGAGCAAGACAAGTTTGAGTGAAACTGACTATTTAACCTGTAGACTTAGTCAACTTGGACATTTCTTAAAGTTTGGCAACTGCATTATGGTCTGCAGAACACCTCTGTAGTGCCTACTAAGGCAGTACATTATTCTCCAAGCTGTTACATGTCTCTGTGTGTGTCCAGCCCACCCTTTGTTCCCATGTACAAGGAGACCATTCCCAGCATGTCTGTGGAAATGACCAGCTGAGTTTGTTAAGCCTTTTTTGATCATTTCTCAGCTTGTTTTGGGATTCAAAAGAAAGAATGGGAGAGGTTATTTCTGAGGACCAAAGCTATGAGAACTTCAGGTTTAAATTTCAAAATTATATTTCAGTAACAGTTTTTTGTATCATTTTTCATATTCATGAACTAGAAGTTTCTAGGAAATAGAGGTGGTATAACAAGAAGAATTTAGACAGATTTCTGTAAAACTTTTGGAATGATAGAATTGATTTGTTAACTCAAAAATATTTTAAAGATCTTCTTCATTACTAGAATTCTCATTGAGATGTGCCACAATGTAGTAGGAGTAGCTAATCCATAATGCATTAAGGATCCTGAAATATTTTCTCTCTTAGCCATCATAATGTAAAGCTTTCCAGCAATGACTTGGCTTTGCAAGTATTCAAGTTATTATTATTCAAGTTTGCATTATTCAAGATTTTGGGAAAGACAGGTTTGTCTGGTTAGAAGTTCATTCAAAGAGAACACGTTTGCACAAATTGATGTAAAAGATGTTCAAGAGATAGAGTTAACTGTCAAGGCACTTAGTGAGCTCTGTATCTTTGGAGGAATGAGAAGGAAAGCTCTACAAAAAAATGCTGTAGCATTGCTTAAATCACTTGGTGCACTAGCAGTTTCAATTCAGGCATGCAATACTAAAAAAAAAGGACAAAATATATAAAAGCCAATCTAGTTTTTCAATGGCATGACACTACAGAGTAGTAGATGTACTACAATATTTAATTATAAAATTACTGTTGAAATATTAATTTCATATGAATAAATAAGGTCTTTGTATAGAGCTTGTTTTGAGTATGATAAACTTGCATTAAATTGAAATTTTATGCATGATTACTATTAGGAAGACTTCTGCTAGAGTTATACAGTAGTAACTTTAGAAGTATTATGCAGCTAGGATGCCATATGTATGCTGAAATTAATCTTGGTGGCTGACTTTCTTATTCCAAATTGTACATCATTTTTTTTTTTTTTTTCATTTATAATGAAAGTGATGCATGTCTTTTTTCAAAGACAAATAGGTATTTGAATGTGTTACAGTGATGTTCAGTATAATCAGTTTCAGAAATCTATTAGGATATAATTCCAATTTGTTTTCATTTGTTATTGACAGTAGAAAACTGAAATATACAGCTATGTATTTCTATTAGATATACAAATGTGTCCTTTGTTGTTGTTGCTGTTCTCCAATTATTTATAAAATGAATACTAATGATTAAAGTTAATTTGTTGAACTCACTGGACAGATTACATTTATCAAACTGCAGAAGTCTGCTTTTCACAGAGTTTTCATTTTGGAATGAATTTAGAATTGACAATCCCACTGTAACAGGACAACCTTTGCAGACAAATTACCTTGGGAAGGAAGGACAGGAAATTAGTTTGACACTCTGATGCAAAAATATCACCCAGATGAGGAGAAAAAGGGAAATTTTCTTTATCATGTAGAAATGTATAATTCAACTGCACAACTTGACGCTATCCTCTGACAGGAAAGTGGTCTTTAACATAGAAGATTAGACAGCAAATCAACCAAACCCATCTGTTACGACATTTGGTTTCCTGAAGAACCATATTCTCCACAAGTTCACAGAACTGGCTGAAGTTAGTAGGCATGAACTATATAATGAGTAAAACACATGAATATTTTTCTAACCACTGGACTATTTGAAGAAAAGTAATTTGAAAAGTTTATTAACATACTTATTGCTGACAACAATACTTTAGGATAATTAATAAATTTATTCTTGTGAACAATAGCAATTACCAAAAGATGAACAGTTACTTCAAAAAACTCTTATGTTGGGAGCTTTTGGGGACATTGCAGAAGCATTATTGTAGTGTCTTTAATTTTGTACTACTTTGTATATCGCTGATGCAATATTTGTGCCATTAATTTCCAATTATGAAAATTGCATAAGAACTAAAGATTTTCAAGTTATGTGAATGAGTCATTTCAGAAACCACTGCTTTTCTGAATTTAGTTCAAGACAGCCCACACCAGAATGAATGCAGAGTATATCAACATCTGTAAAAGATCTTGAGTCTGATGAATTTCTTGGTCTTTAAAACATTTGTCTCTCTTCAGAGAATAATGATCTTTGATTTCCAAAAGCAAGACTATTTTTTTCTCCAACTATATGAGGCATACAAAGAGAAGCTTCAAGGAATATTTAGCACATTACTTTAGAATAAGATTTATCTGTTTTTTTTTGTTTTTTTTTCCAATGTTCTTATTTTCTGTGACTTGATATTTTGGCAATTCTGTGGAGAATTCTAGGTTATTCTCGTCCTGCAAACATGTTTTAACGTATTTAACAGTGTGCACATGGGTGGTCACTCAGTTGTGTAAAGATAAGCAAATGAGAAAATATTTGCTGAACTGAAAACAATAACTAAGACTATTGCCTGACTTTCAGTGTTATAGAACGAGTCAACTATCTAACAAAAGTTCCTAAACATTACACAGCTTCTTGGCCTGCAAGTGGTAAACTAGCATAAACTAGCATTTTGATTTCATGGATGTTGTCAATGGGAAGAGGTGATCATTATTCTTTAACAGACAGATTGACAAAGGACATCAATTCCACAATTTGGACTGCAATGTAGATTTATAACTCTACATCCTGATCCAGGCACAGTTTTATGAAAACGAAACAGAATCCCTTCTCTTCATTTTCAGATGTGGGCATTCTGAACAGCACAGAGGCAGTGTCTGAGACAACAGTGTGCATCCAGGGGCAGGGAGAGGGCTACCGTGGCACAGTCAACACCATATGGAGTGGGATCCAGTGCCAGCGGTGGGATTCCCAGTTTCCTCATCAGCACAACATTACTCCTGAGAACTTCAAGTGCAAGTGAGTAGAGACAGTGGGTGCTACTGCAGCGGGCAAAGAGCAACTCCTGCTTTTATCTAACCTTCATGCTACCAAAGTAGGCTGTGGAATCCTTTTCCCTCACAGAGTGATACATTTACTCTGCTTGCTGGAAAATATTTGAATACTGGAAAATAAATTATTCCTATCTCAAAATATTAGCTTTAGGTGATTTTGGGTAAAAAATATGGGGTTTTTTTGTTTGTTTTTCAATATACTTTAGCAATACTTTTTTAATAAATATTTTTTTCATTAAATAAAAATTGGTGATACTTAGTATTTATAATATTTGGCAACACTTCTTTTATTTTCCATATTTTTAATCCTTTTTCCATTAACTTACTGATGTATTTGCACAAATAAAACTGATTTTACCTGAAGGACTTCTGGGGATCTAAGCTTCCTGTACTCTACATAAAAGGAGTGACATATTCACAGCATGTGAATTATCTACTTGTTTTTTTTTTTTTTAGGCAGTTACCTTAATCATAATCTTTCAGTCCTTTTCTTTCTCTGAGCAAAGAAGAAAGCTAGCTAATTATCACTTTATAAATATCATATATATATATATGTATATAAATGTCTTTATTAATGGCTGAATAACAGTGTGGACTTGTGTAGGGATTTAATGGTGCAGATCTTTCAAGGTAAAGAAAAAACTTCAGTTTCAGTTCAGATTCTCTCTCTAGCAATACCTTGTTTGAGTAGAAGAGTTAGGTTTAATACCTTAAGCTCTTCTCTATTGTTTGTCATGTTGATCAAATATTGTGTGCAGTAACAAATCTACTGAAAACGTGACAGCAGTAGGAAATGACCTTGAATCTCCTCAGTTAACTGCACGACCTTCTTGAATTTACTTGTAAATCTGTGCTTGAGCATGACCCCATAGAGAAACAACCCCCATTGTTTCTCATACAGTCTACCATTTATATCAAGTTGTGCTGTACCTATGCTGCAATTTTAGGGCCTTGTGTGGTTTTAACAATTTCTCTATCAGTATAGTGGCTAAAATCTTTAAGGCTTTTTATTCAGCTGATGTCTCAGTGCATAGTGGCTATTCAGAACAATAGACTGAGTTAAATCAACTGAACCACTTATATGGATGTTCAGAACACGGAGGAAGAATTACAGCATTAGACCAATTATTTCCATAGTCTGTTATCAGTAAATGATGCAGATGGAAAAATGCAGTGAAATATGACATTGCAGAGAACATGGCAACAACTGTCAGGAGATGGAAAAATAAAACTTACATTTAAGAGGTTTGATTATTTAATTCAAGCTACAAGAGACATTTAAATATGTTCCATTGTGGCCAACTTTAAATGTTACAGCTGTATGGGATTTCAACATACTTTTTTTTTTTTTTCATATTCTAAGATTCTGTTTCTTAAATGAATCACTGACAATTGTAAGGACTTTGTTCCTCTCAGCTCAGCAGAACAATTCAAGCACAGGAAATTTTAAGCACTCTGGTAGTGTTTGTGTTTAAAAGCACTTGTAATGGATTGCAGGTGTATCCAATGTCAGCTTGCATTCAAATTTTGATGGAGAATTCTGAATAAAAATAAGCTATACTGAAAATATTGTTAATCTTCAAATGCTATCTTATAGCTAGTCAAAACATAGTCCACTGAAAATGAATTCCCATAATCATTTTCTCATTACAATTACTATATTTTTTGGACACTGTATTCTTACTGGTTCTTCAGCTCCCTGCACACTGGACACAGACCTTTAGGAGCCTATATTATTATGAAATCTGATACAATGCATCAGTGTTTTTAGGTGATGTCTGCTGTGAGCTAACATATTTATTTTTATAGGGATTTGAGGGAGAACTACTGTCGAAATCCAGATGGATCTGAATCACCCTGGTGTTTTACTACAGACCCAAACATCCGGATTGGTTATTGCTCCCAGATTCCTAAGTGTGATGTATCAAATGAACAAGGTAACAGAGGGAAAGGTGATAACATGATCTTAAGTGAACACTGTACTTGTTCACTGTGGTGGATAGGCGAGCATGAAAACTGGAAAAGCTAATCTCAGTACATCTGCATTACACCTGTGTAGATATGCTTTAGTGTTATTTGCATACTTGGGATTCATCATGGTGTAAATGAGATTCATTTCTCAGTTCATGTTTCAGTTCCAGCAAGGAAATTGCAGCAAAGATTTGCTGTTTGGTCTGATTTTATACAAGGTTAATCTTCACTCTATTACAACTCTTAATTTGGAAGCCCTTTCCCAAAACCGAGGTGATTTTTCATGATTTCTTGGTTAACTTTATTTCTGTATTTGCATACGAGGCTGTGAACCTATTTTTCCCTACACACACCTTGACTAAAAGAAGTTGAGCTGAAAAACACATGACCTTTCTCCTATAACCTTTTATCTTCAAATTCCTCTGTCTGTAAAGTCCACACTATGTCTTGGTCTTGGTCTTTCTCTAAGGAGTATTATTGCCTCTTGAAAACTCATATCAACCAAGACATAATCTCAGTTTCATACTTGCAATCTATTACCTTTCTTCAGCATGTATATTAAAATCTACTTGAGATTTTAGGTAATTTATCTCTTAAGATATTAAGAACCACTATTGCAAGAGTTCAGTTAGAGCAAGGATTTTGCTTTGACTTCCATTCTGTGGTGGTTTTTTTTAAGTATCAGTTATCAAAAAGTAAAAATACTGATGAATATGAAATGAAATGCTTAATACAAAAGTCTTTAATGCTCATTTTAAATAATCCTCTTGAAAAGTCTCAGAAAAGCTTGTGATTAAAGCTTATGAATTAAACATGACTTCTACTGGAGGCAACAGGCAAGATTCTGAATTACATTAAAATTGAAGTCATGTAGATTTTTCAATTTTACTAAAATAGAACTTAAATCAAGAATTATGTACTGTAGCCAGTATCCAAAGTTTACATGAAGGTAGGATGCTGAAGATACATAGGCTGAAAGCCTGTTTTTGAGGAGGGAAGATTAAAGAGAGGGTTTGCTTTGTTTTGTAAAAAACAACTCTTGACAACTTTTAAAATATTTGGTACAACCATTATAAATTATACACAACTTAACTACTTATGAAAGAAAATCTCTCAATTTATCTAAACAAGATGACATTTAAAATGCTACTGTTCTGAGAACAAAGGCCTCAAGCAAGGGATTATGTATCTAAAATTTTAAAAGTTTTCTTTCTGATTTGATTTATACTGAAGTCTGATTTATATCATAAAGCTTGCTAAATGCAAAACTTGTCTTTAATTATTGGAATTAATGATGGAAAGGAAGAGTTTTCTTTTCAGGGTTGCACAGCTACCCTCTACTTTTCTTTGTCTCAACATTTCATATTCAGATTGTTATCGTGGCAATGGAAAGAGTTACATGGGTAATCTATCCAAGACCAGATTTGGACTAACTTGCTCCACATGGGACAAGAATATTGAAGACTTACGTAGGTGAGTGCATACCAAGATTGTTCATTGAGTTCTGAATAAATACTGCCTCCAGATGGCATCTAAATTTCTACTTCAGTGATTCTAAAATAGCCCCATATGCCCTGGAACTCCCTTTTCCTTTTCCTTTTCCTTTTCCTTTTCCTTTTCCTTTTCCTTTTCCTTTTCCTTTTCCATCATCTTCTCTTGTTAAAATATATTACACAAGATGTCTTTGTTTAAGCTAACGACTAATTGCTGGCTTTGAGATGTTCCTTAGTTTATTGCTCACGTTTTCCTCATTTGTCCTTGGAATCTTTTTTCTATAAGAGAATAGCAGAAATAAGGCAGAAAATGGTTACTTGCCTTTTTCAAAGTTCTAAACACCATAAATTCCTGAGCCACTTGGTCTGTTCTCTTAGTTCATCATGCTTGAAGCTGGATGTTGAACGTAGTATCTCCTGAGGTTCCTTGCAAACTGAAATTGAATAATGAGTCTATGATCTAATGATATTGACATCAAACACCATTAAAGCAAATTACAGATTCTATAGTGTATTGTTCCTTTGGTTTCTGATATCCAAGCAGTGGAAGTAGCAAATTTGTTTTACTTACTTGTTAAGGTAAGAATGATTCAGCAGAAATTACAAAAGACTTCCTCAGTCACTCCAGGATCCTCAGTGTTGTCTCTGTTTAGAAGGGTAGATAAATAAATTTAAGGCGTAATAGGATCAGTGTAATTCAGTAAGTGAACCTTCAGAGAAGCTGTGTAATAAAAAGCATATTTCAGTGGCACTGTCTGGTATCACAGGCTGGACTGTGTGTTATTTCCCTTACCCAGGGTCAGAGACAATGTATATATTCCAGCCTACTTTCTATCTAAACCAGAAGATTTAAGATCAGGAAGTCAGAGAGCTCAGATAAGTCCTCAGTTAGCTGTGGAGAATAGTTTGAACCTTGTACCAACTGGATGCATGATGCAGGTGTGCTCATGAGTACACATCAGCCTTTCTTCCCTTACTGCCACTAATCTTCCACTCAGGAAAGACTGGGAAATTATCTGTCTCAGCTCAGGAGTTACTCTGGTTTTGGGTATGCCAGAAGTAGCACACGTGGTTGATTATGAGCTCAGAGGGCAGCACAGCTGTAACTTAAGAACCCTGTATGCTCCTGTCTGACAGATAGCAATAAACAGCTTTCTCCACTTCAGTTTGTCATCCCAGACTTTCACCTTTAGTTAAATGCTTTGTGTATGTCTGCCACTTAGGTCACCTATAACTGGAATTTGAACCATTCACCTTTCTCCTTGCCTGCTGCTTTGCTTGGATAACTTCCTTTCGTTTGCTTCCTTTACCTGCAGTTTAACTTTCTTCTATGCAAATTCAGTGTTCTCTTTTGCTAAATGCTAATCTGCAGGGAGAAGATACTTATGTTCCCAGGCAGATTTGCTGAATGCAGCATAGACACTTTTCAAATCAGTTTAAAGATTGCTTTTGCAGGTATCCGTGGATTTGAGTTTGAGTGAGAAATCTCCCAGCTGTCCACTGGACTCAGTGCTTAAAATACTAACCAAAGGAAAGTTGGACTCAGATCCAGCAAATATTTTTCTCAGCTTCCCTTTGATTTTAACCAGCTCTAAACCCTGACCTGCAGGCTCATTCAGCTAATATTACAGTGTAGAGCAAAACAATATTTAACCTTTGAAAAATTGGACTATAGCATAAAGTTTTTCAGCACTTTGAATTTTATTTTTTTTTTCCCCTATAGGCATATACAAATATTCAGAGAACCAGATGTTAGTAAACTGAAGAAAAACTATTGCCGCAATCCAGATGATGATTTTCATGGTCCCTGGTGTTACACAGATGATCCTCTCATTCCCTGGGATTACTGCCCTATTTCTCGATGTGAGTCCTTACTATGCCTCAGGCACTGTCAGCTGTATTCTCAGTGAAGACATGGTGTCACATGCATATATATATATATATATATGCATCTCCATTTGTGGCAGCAGAAATACTGTAACTCAAAAATCAAGCATCAATTGTGCATGACTGAGAAGGAATGGAGAAAGCTGCTTCTGCAATATATGTACAAGAAGTTCTTTTCCTTAAGCAGTTTGGAGATTTCAAGATTTATTTATGCAGTAGGACCCTAGAAACTCTATTACAGATTGTCAAACACTCTCCAGCAGATCTAGCTAATGAATAAGGGCTGGATGGAGACAAACAATTATCTAGTGGTCAGAATGCTGGCTATGACCTTAAGAAACCCAGGGATAGCAGTTATCTTCTGTGTGTTCTGTATTTGTGTTTAGAGTGAGGACAGCTCACTATACATATGCTGATGTGTATATGTGCTATATATATTAGATCCTGCTCCTGGATGATTGTGGGATGATTTAACTCTTGGCAAAAATCAGGAAAATCTCTCCTTTAAAATTGCATATTATAAAGCTACATAGCTTAGCTAAATAGAAATAAAAATCATGGGGAATTCAGTAATAAGCTGGAGCTAGGTGGAAAAAAAAATAGATTTATGCCCAAAAATGTGCAATTCACATGTAGGCTCAAGATTTTTTTCATTAATTCCTATTCTAAAATCACTTAGCTGCATTTCCTGGGAGGACATTTAAATGGTAACTTAGGCTTTTGAATAAATGACTGTGATGTCTAGAGTTTGAGGATAATGTTAAATCCATTCCTAGCAGCAATTTGCTGCATTTCCTCATAGTCTGAACTACTTTCTCTAAGAGATGATATAAGAAGTTGTAGTTTATTTTATTTTTTTTTAATTTATGTGAAGAGTAAACAAATTGTGCAAAAGGTTACATAGATAAAGAACAATAACTGACGAAATATAAAGTTTATTCACTCATTCTAAGTACTTAATCTCAATTAATCTATTCTTAAATAGATTATATATTCTGATCCAAAGTATTCACAAAAGACATTTGTAGGGTAAAGTCTGTATTGACAGTAGTGGTGAGTATTATGATTTCTGGATTCAAATGCCAACACTTGAATATGTCTATTTTATAACTGTAAGTTGTGTGAAGTAGTTTTAAACAACGAGTAGCTTGCTTACATACTAGTAAGCAGTTTAATTGATACAGACAAAACATTGGCAGTTGCCAAGTCTACTTGGTGCCTTTACCCAGAATGTTCAGACTGTGCCGTCTGTAAATATACATACACATATACATATAAATACACGTACATATTCATACCCATAGAAATTATCTATGTATATAACCACATAATTTACATATACATACAGATAATGATGGAAATGCAGTTAGATGAGACAGTTCAACATTTGTTCATTCAAAATTTCAGCAGCTGCACCCATACATTTAGCTCATACCTCTGGGCCACACCATAGACTTTACTGAAGGCAAAACTTCTGAATAAAATTTAAGTAATCTTAAATTTGTAACTGCACTGTGACTTGGACTAGATGGAAGAACAAAGCCAGAGTTTGGGAAGCACATCTTGATAAATATAAGTTCTTGTTGAATGTAACATTAAAGAACTTTTGAAGTTTCAAAGGTATTTAGGGCAATTAGAAAATTTCTTCAGAACTACAGTTCCTGAAAACTTAGAGAAGAATNAAATATAAAGTTTATTCACTCATTCTAAGTACTTAATCTCAATTAATCTATTCTTAAATAGATTATATATTCTGATCCAAAGTATTCACAAAAGACATTTGTAGGGTAAAGTCTGTATTGACAGTAGTGGTGAGTATTATGATTTCTGGATTCAAATGCCAACACTTGAATATGTCTATTTTATAACTGTAAGTTGTGTGAAGTAGTTTTAAACAACGAGTAGCTTGCTTACATACTAGTAAGCAGTTTAATTGATACAGACAAAACATTGGCAGTTGCCAAGTCTACTTGGTGCCTTTACCCAGAATGTTCAGACTGTGCCGTCTGTAAATATACATACACATATACATATAAATACACGTACATATTCATACCCATAGAAATTATCTATGTATATAACCACATAATTTACATATACATACAGATAATGATGGAAATGCAGTTAGATGAGACAGTTCAACATTTGTTCATTCAAAATTTCAGCAGCTGCACCCATACATTTAGCTCATACCTCTGGGCCACACCATAGACTTTACTGAAGGCAAAACTTCTGAATAAAATTTAAGTAATCTTAAATTTGTAACTGCACTGTGACTTGGACTAGATGGAAGAACAAAGCCAGAGTTTGGGAAGCACATCTTGATAAATATAAGTTCTTGTTGAATGTAACATTAAAGAACTTTTGAAGTTTCAAAGGTATTTAGGGCAATTAGAAAATTTCTTCAGAACTACAGTTCCTGAAAACTTAGAGAAGAATCACAATTTCATTTCTCTGCCTTGTCATGTTTAACTGAAGTCTAGAAACTGAACATGACAGATAGACTGATGTAATCAGGATTCAGCCAGAAGAAAAATGCTTGAAACTCCTGTTGCAGAATGTTTAATTCTTACTCCATTCTACTGGAATTAAATTCTTTAATCTCATTAAATCTTATCAGATTGTATTTTAATAGAATATTAATGAAAACACTGATTTTTTAAACCTATGAAATATTAGAATTAAAAATATGCCCTTTGCTGTTTATTATGACTATATTCAAGTTTAAGATGTGTTTTAATTTTGTATTAAGGATGTCTTATTTGTCTGTCTAGGTGATGGTGACACAACTCCTACTACAACCAGTTTGGATGGTAAGTAAGTTTGCTGATTTACTGTGCATGGCATGTATTTTATCCTCCAAGACTAGCCATTTATTTCTGACTGGGAAGGAAAAAAATGAACAGTTAAAGATATTAAATAAACACATTGGGAAAAAAAAATATTTTTACAAAAAGCAAATGTAGAACAGCTTTATTGTATTTTTTATTCTCACCTTTCTTTCTTGCAAGGGGTGAGATATGGTAACAACTTTCATTATTTGCTTTGTATATATGTAAATGTATTTAATAAATTTAAAAAGATGTTTTTTTTTTAATATTCCTGACTGAATCAATATGGAATGAACCCAACTTCACTGAAGTAGTTTTGATATTTTAGAAATATACTTCATTAGCTCAGAAAAGAATATCCTATCGATGATAAACATTGACCTTCTTGTGGTCCTTATGTGTAACTGTACAGGTTTCCTACCGCTGTTTTTAGTAAAATGTGATCTCTGGACCTGCTTTCAGATACTGTCATTCCTTGTGCTTCAACTAAACATTTGAGAGTTGTAAATGGAATCCCAGCACAAACTAACGAAGGATGGGTGGTTAGTTTGACATACAGGTAACAATCATTTTTATAAAAAGGACAATGCATTTAGTAGGATGTTTTTAACTGTAGAAAACATTGATTGGAATAAGGATACTCCTAGACTGTAGTTAAATCCTGTAAGACATTTACAAATTAGCATTCCTGGAACATCTGGTGATTCCATCTTGTTATATATTGCTCTGCCAGTGAAAAGGTTGTATGTTCATTATTGCTAAGTTACACATATGAGCTTCTAAAGCATCCATAGCATTCTGCTCTTTAGATTGGCAGCTGCATACCTTTTCACATCATTGGCTCCACATCTAGCCTTAAACTGTTTATTTTATCGGTTGTTATAAGAAAATTGAGTTCCATGTTAATGTTTACTTTTTTAACAACAGAGTATTTAGGTATGGATTCAGGATATATACCCATGTCTAATTTAGCTTTCTGCTCATATCATTGAATGCAGTTAAATTGTATTTTGTATTAAAAAATAAGTAGGAGCTTTAAGGAGATCTGTTTCACTCCATAAAATAAGATCCTAACAACATGTACATCTGGACATGTGTATTACATTATGGCAGATCTTAGTTTGCTACTGTGTAAAAGCCAGAATACAGAATTGTTGCCTCTTCTGTTCATAGCTCATCAACTAGAAGTGTGAATTCCTAATGAATAAGAAGAAATAGATCTCATGCATCTTTTTTTCCTGGTCTACTAGCAGAAATTAAGATACAGATTATTACTATTAGCTTATGTTTTGCTACCTTGTTAAAAACTGTGTTGTGAAATAGATCTCCACCAATATTCGGGGAAAAAGATGACAAAAAAATCTATTTTCTGCATTACTTCACTGCTGAAGAAATCCTGGAAGTCCTTACCAGACCTGGTAATGTTTCCAGCTCCTGGGCACAGACCAGAACTAGAACATTCTAAAAGTTTAGCAGATAGTCCAGCAATAAATATCTAGAGTAACATCATAAGACTAAATAAACAGATAGGGGGGCTGGAATGCTGAATCTCTGTGGAAAAGCTTATCTTGCCTCTGGTTTTAAAGCAGCCGTGATGACTGGGGAACATTTTACCAGGAAAGGGGAATTATACCTGGGTGCCTAAAATTTAAATAGCTAATGTTAAGCTAATTGAAAACAGATTTTGTGCTATACTACAGAGTTCCACTAAGCAGATGACTGGATAAAAAACTGAAGATTCTCTTATGAAAAAAGAGATTCCTGAAATACTCCAGCAGTAAAGTAGATTTTGAAGTATTACACACCGGCATAAAAGTGTACTTTTATTGTGTATTGCTACGAGGGAATCAGATAGCCCTTTGTCCAAAACAATACCTTAATGACTCCAGGATTTTTCATGAAGGATTAAAGAGTTTCATAAATTATGCTGTATCCTAACTTTTATTCTACAAAAAACAACTGTGCACCTCAAAATGGAACTGCAAGGGCAAATTCTTACTGATGCTTACAAATTTGACAGTCGAGGTCCACTTATGAACGTTAAATTAAATAATGATATATTTTCCTAAATATCTGATGCAGATTCTGTTATGGGGAATATTTAAACATATTTGGAGAAATTTCATTCATTTCAGGAAATCAGTTCTGGATTTATGATTTGTTTAAATTAGTGGCTTACCATTTCTCTCTGTACTGGTCAGTCTTGTAAAGCACAAAATGCAATCTTGTGAAGTTACATTGGTGAATAGTGAAGTGAAGAAGGAGGAACACACACATGTAATCCTTTTTGTGAAATATTTATAATAAAACTGGGAATCATAGAATCATAGAATGGTTTGGGTTGGAAGGAACCTTTAAGATGCTAATGTCAGGGACACCTCTCTCTAGACCAGGTTGCTTAGAATCATGATTTTATAAAGAATCCAGCCTTTTGGACTACGTAGTCTGTTCCTCAATCAAAACACAACAACAAATAACTCTATATCACTCCCTCCTCCAGCTCCCCCTCCCGACCCCCACCCCCCGCAAAAAGAATGAAATACAGAAAAATGAAAACAAAAAAAAACACACCACAGTAAAAACAGTCAAGCGCCTATGTTCTGTTTTCTTTGAACTCTGGGCTCCTTCCACCATTTCTTGCAAAGTTTTGAACATTTGTTGGTTTGAATTTATAAATTGTGAGATTTTAAGTTTTTCACAAATCACTGACAATTGTGATTCATTTTTTAAAGCGCTGTAGAAAATAAATGTGACTTCAGAAGCAAAAAGAAGGAAACTAATTAATCTGCATTCCACAGTCATCTTTATTTCTGAAAGAACTGTCAAGTTTAATTGTTTTAGTTTTACTTGATATATTATGCTGCAGATTTTCTGTAATCATGTGTAGGATGTCATACATTGCAGATTGTTTCCAACTGAAGTATGTGGGGACAGAAATCTCATAGGACTGGTAATCAAATATTAACTCTCCACCTAGAGGTCAATGCTTTGAATAATACCTAGTTGAAAAATGTTGTTTACATGTGGTGGCAGACTGGAGACTTGCCTGAATGATTCAGTGCAATTCCTATTAGAAAAGATCCACTTTTAAAATATTAATTGAAATATCGCTCAATATAGATCCAATTCTGAAACCACTGATTTTCTCTTTTCTCTTGGCTCATGCAAATTGGAGCAAATCTGCTAAGCTATGCTACCGCATGTATTCAAACTGTATGGCAAAGGGACAGTGAAATGTTTTCACAGGCTTTCATTCCACCACCTTTCCCTGCAGCAAAGGGGTACATAAATGAAAGCTTACAGAAATAATCTTTAGAGATTTTGTCTGGGTAGGAAAAAAAATATCCTTATTTATGTATTTATATATTTATTTTACAGGAATAAGCATATCTGTGGAGGTACTCTGGTAAAGGAAGAGTGGGTTCTCACAGCAAGGCAGTGTTTCCCTTCTCGGTACAGTATTCTGTTTTCAATCCTGTTTGTCTTCATCACTGCTCTTCTGATGTCAAACTTCCTGAAAGGCCTTGTCATTTTCAGTTAGTATTGTTGCAATCTAGAAGAAGTCTGGCTGTTCTACACAGAAGTACAAACCTTGTCCAAGTGTAGTAGTTACACAGTTGCCTCTTTACCTCTTTATGGTAATAATCGCATGCTTTTTCTGAACTGGACAGAATAAAATAGAAGTCTTCAGCAAACTGAAAAGTTTGAAGGTTCACGCTTTCCAAAGATTTAAATGCTTGCATACTTGTAGCAAACAAAATCACATTTTAGTCACAGATAATGATGAAATTATGCAGTGGCTTCAGACCAAAATCTTATATTTGAGGATGTTGATTTTGGAAGGGAAATTGGCAGTGTGAACTGACTTCTAGTGAGTGTTAGTTACGATCTGCTAGTATAATTATGTCAAGCAGAGCTTTTGGGGGTTATTTTATTATTCGTGCAGCAAAATCCTAACTTACTTTGCCTAATTTAGTTACAAAGATCTGAAAGACTACAAAGCCTGGCTTGGAGTCCATAATATCAAAGGAAAGGGAGAAGAGAAGCACAGGCAAGTTCGGAATATCTCCCAGCTGGTATATGGTCCTGCAGGATCAGATCTGGTGTTACTGAAACTTAGCAGGTTAGTAGCTACTATTGCTAATTCCAGGATTTTCAGCTACTGAATGAAATTCATCCTAAATAAGAATTGCAAATTCAGTTCTGTATTGTTGTGGTACTGAGGATGACATCTTTAGAGGATAAACCTCCAATTATAAGATGTTTGTGCCAGTTGTTTCTGAATACTACCACTTAAAGCATGAATATATTAAGTAAGTGGGTGAATTTCACTTGAAATATCCAGAAATGATGACTCTTTTACTCATAAATCAGATGCTACTTCTGAAAAATCATACCTATCTTTTTTTCCTGATTACCAGGTTTATAGTTCAATTTATTTATTTATTTATTTTAATATTGTATGTGATTTTCGTTTGTAAAGTAAATAGCAGATTGCAACTATGATATCTGTTTGCATATAAACTTTCAAACTTTCTCTGTGTTAAAAAAACTATATATTCAAATGGAATGTCATCATTACTTACTTTTAAGATGAAAAAACAAGTTAAACAAGATAAGAGTAGTGACAGTGTTTCAACAAGAAATCTTTTGATATTTCAAAAGTGTAACATGCAAAATAAGTAGAAGAATCCATCATATTCTTCAAAGATGGAAAAGAAAGGAAAAGAACTGGCACAATTTTTAATTTCTGTGAATATTATTTTAAAGATAGTCTCAGTGAAATACAATCTATCATGTCTATTGTTTGTTTTTTCTTTTCAGACCTGCCATTTTGACAAATTTTGTAGAAATAATCCGATTGCCCATTTCTGGATGTACCATTCCAGAGAAGACCAGTTGCAGTGTTTATGGATGGGGATACACTGGATGTAAGAAATTATTTTTAAAAACTAAATGAATACGTTGACAGCTTACTTCCTTCCTCTTGTCATTATAGGTGAGGCTGCTGGTATTGCCTGATGCCACACTTGTCCAAAACTTTTCATTGCGAAATGTAGTTTCGAGTGTTGTTTTTTTTTTTAAATTTTGTAAATCTTTGTGCATTGTATCTAAGGTAAATTAACACAAAATATTTTCTATTAATCCATTCTTTTATTTATTTTCTTTTCTCTTGAGAGCAGACAAAATGATTCAAACATTTCAAAGAACAAACAGAAAAAAAAAAGATTGATTTACATATTTGAAAAATCTGGCATAATTGATTTGAAGAATTCTAAGCCTGTTTTGAAAAATTCTGATTCATCTACATGATTATTTCTTCATCACAAAGCAGGCCACCTGGTGGAAAAAATAATACAGAATCATATCCCATTAAGATAATTAATGTGCACAATATGTAATAAGGAATCATAGGTTGTGCTAAGTCTGTCATTTCCTAACTCTAGAGTACTTGACTTTGTAACCTTACTAACATTTACTAAACACAGATTTTGTGTGAAGTAGATACAAATATGTTGGTGAAGAGACATTTATTTAGTCTGGTAAATATTCTATCTGGTTAATGATGTGTTGATGATAAAGCTAATAGCTGCCAGTTAACAATAATTACTGCAATATTATTGTGCTTAAATGCCATTTTGCCACAGACCCTTAGTAAGCAGCAGCAGCCTACTCACGCTGTCCTGAAAGCAGAGCAGAAGCATCATTGCAAGTCTAAGGTTCTCTTCCTTGTAAGCATTACTCCACTTTCTTAGTGGGAGGCAAATAATCAGTGCCAACTCTCTCCTAGATGACTGCATTTAATGTTCCCAGCATGATCGTATAAAATTACCATCTGTTTGGACAACAGCTGTCTAAGAGAAGTAGGGCTGGGGCACGGTGCAGCATCACAAGAAAGCTCAGTTTAAGAGAAGAGTCCAGCTTCGTCCCTTTGCCTCCCACTTCTTAGATATTTATAGACATGGATCAAATCCTCTCTGAGTCTTCTTTTCTCAAGTCTGAGCAGACCCAGGTCTCTCAGCCTTTCCACTCCCTTTGCCGTCTTTGTAGACCTCCACTGGACTTTTTCAAGGAGATCTCTGTCTTTTTTGTATCGGGAAACCAAGAACTGGACACGGTACTCCAGGTGAGACCTCACCAGGGTAGAGTACAGGGAAATCACCTCCCTCAACCTGCTGTGGCTCTGCTCTTGCAAGTACAAAATCATTCAGTGTAGCTGAGTCAACGCTGAACAAGAAAAACCCTGTACTACTATGGTATTTTTCAAGTTACATGTCATTCCTTAGGCCATAGCAGCCACCATTACATGTTAACCCTTGTTTAAGGTAGGCACTGAAATCCTCCCTCTGCTTACAGGAGAGACAACATTTCACACTTTTCCTGATTTCTGTGATATGCCAAAGAAAACTGACAGTAGAATCTATCCCTGTCTTCCAATACTAAAAACCTCTTCAGATATCCTCAGAGAACTGAAGAGTCATACACACCAAGCACACTTATTGCAAATTTTGTTTGTAGGAAATATGAAAAATCCTTAAAGGAAAAATTATTGATAACACTGAGATTAAATGAGAATATGAATAGTCAGGAAAACGTACAGTGAGTTAAGATGTGCAAGTAAGTTCATCCACATTGCATCTTCAGTATCTTTTTTTTTTCCCCTAAAATAGAATAAAGTCTTTATTTTCTTTTCAATCCCAGTAGCTAACTATGATGGCCTTCTCCGGGTAGCAAACTTGTTTATTTTGGGAAATGAGAAATGCAACCAATATCTCAAAGGGAAGATCACTGTGAATGAGTCAGAAATCTGTGCTGTGGCTGAAACCATTGGTGCTGGTCCTTGTGAGGTAAATACTACATTTCCTAAGAATGTTTTAGGAGACATCAACCTTGGTTTTACTTTCTGGGACATAACTTTTTAGATAATTATTCTCTCTACATGAAATTTGTACACTAAAAATATATATGAATCATCTGTATTGGAAAATTATTTGTGTTTCTAATGATCTATTTTCTGCTACAGTGTGGAAAGAAGTTTCTTTCCTCAGTTACACTGTGCTACTACTCATGTTAAATATACTCAGGTGTCCAAACACCTTGCTAGACTGAGATAAATTTGTCTTCTTTATAATAAGGCCTCAAGTGAGCTGTGTGCTAGTAACAGCAATATATTTTGATTGAGCTGAAAAAAAAGATTTGAGCAAATTGAGCTTCTTAGCTAGATGAGGATTTCCAAGTAACATTCCCACCCCCCACAAAAAAAGTTCACTGCTCAGTAGAGTTAATAACGTTATGAAATAAATGAAAAGATAATGAAATATAGCATTAGTCAGAGAAGCAAGGAATTTTATCTCCCTGAGAAAGCCTGAGAAA
This sequence comes from Odontophorus gujanensis, assembly GCA_013399175.1. Lineage (NCBI taxonomy): Eukaryota > Metazoa > Chordata > Aves > Galliformes > Odontophoridae > Odontophorus > Odontophorus gujanensis. The sequence goes on from VXAB01006988.1 coordinate 117,860, forward strand.
TATCTCAGTGAGTAGAGAAAGGTGATGCTTTGGTAACAGTAGTATAATGCATTTGATTTTCTTGGGACTAGTGTTGTTGGAGAATAGACATCTGAGGAGAAATGCTATAAATCATTCATTATAGGAAGATATCTTTTTTTTGTGTTGAAAATCTGCCTGATGAGATGATGTCTGGAAGTCCTTACTATCATTTTACATTTAATATCTGGAGAAAAAGAGATGGTTACCTAACACTAATGTGAAATTCTCCATACCCACAGGTTGGTACTACCACACCATAGAAAAAACAGTTCACCAAGATGAAGTCTGTTCCATTTATTATTAATATATCACAGGATCCACTTTATAAATACTTTTTTTTTTTTTCCTTAAAAATAAAATATTTCATCCTAGATGAGCTCTTAGACATGTTAAGGTTTATAAATGAATCATCTGGATGAAAGCCTGCTGGGGATCCTGCACTTTGTCTTCCCTTACAATGAGAAATTGACTGATTAATATTAGCAATCAGTCTTAATCAATGCATGGTTTTCCACTCCCTTTGTTTCACTTTGAAGCCACTTTCCTCACTAAAGAACAAGCAGAGAAACAAAATCAGATTGGCAGATAAAACTCCACACTTCAAAGTGTTTTATGAACAGCTTTGATGATATTGACAATTCTTTATTGCTTATAATCTGCTACCATATAGAAGTTAAAAAAAAAAAAAAGAAAGAAAGAAAGAAAGGTCAAACATCAAATCATAGAATCACAGAATTGCTTGGGTTGGAAGGAACCTCAAAAAATATCTAGTTTCAGTCCCCTACCATGGGCAGAGTTGCCAACCCCTAGATCAGGCACATAATTGTTTGTCTGCTGAGCCAGAGAAGAGTGCCAAACATTAGCTTTTATTTTTTGAAATTGCATCTCACTATGTGATACAAACATTTACTGCCTAGTTTTTCAGCTAGTTTGCTAGATTTGGTATAAATTTCACCAGGATTAAAACTGCAGTGTCTGTGTTCAAGTCCCAGATCTATGAGAATGTATCTAAATTACAATTTCATAGTAAAAGCCCCAATACATGGCCTACACCTATGACTCCCCAAAGTCCATGTAGAAGCTCCCTATTTCTGGCGCAATACTACTCACTGCCCTACTACTCAAATTAGGCAAGTGTTGTGCATCATACAGGTTTACCTTACTACATGTGTAGCATACAGGTTACCACCTACATTTTCTTTTTCTAAGCCTAGACCTAAGAGGCACACTGATGATCTTCTCAATCTGTCTGTGACACACAGATTTAAAAACCCTCTTTGCTTATTCATCTGTATTCTACATGGGTTTAGTCATTGCTGCAAGAATAATCCAAACTCTCTGATAATTCTCAGGGCAATAACTGTGATAATCTCCCAAGGGCTGATATACTTTGTACTATTTTGCCTAGCCAACATAAACTACAAATGCACACCGCCAAATCCTCATCCTTACACGAGGTCTACAACCACTACTACTCCTCAAGAACTATCTACCTCATGACTGTTATCAGTCAAATCAAATCTTTTGTTTGTTAAAACAAATATAGGTCAAGCATTGTCATTTTTCTAGAGAACCAGAGCAAGAAAAGCAATGTTAATTGCTGGCCTTTGTCTTTTGATTTTGTGTCTCCCTACCCAATACAAACATTTACGGCCTAATTTTGTACTGATTGGCTAGGTACAGTTTTGGCTGGATAAAAAATGCAGTGTCTGTGTTCAAGTCTAAAATCTATGTGAATGTAACTAAATTACAGCTTCACTCTAATTTAACTGGATGACTTCAGTGCTGAATGTGTCCCTGATATTAATTGGACATACAGCAAATTTCAGTTGATTACATACATCAGTTGACACATACATGCATATGTGTCACATACTCTCAGACTACTGAACATGAGTGGTTAAACAAATCATGTTTCTTTCTCTACAAAATGTTACTTTTTTTTATTTTATTCGTCCAAATATTTCATAGATTCTCATCATGGGTGCTGGAATACAATAGATGACCAGATGCATAGTAATGATAGTTACTACTCTCAGTAGTCTTTGAAGAAAAGACTGACATCACAAAGAATATGTGTATTAGTCAACTCACTTTCTCCTCATTATAAGAGAAATATTGTACTTACAGGTAGCTGAAACAGGAGAATAAGAGCTTGTAGTCTGAACTCATTAGAATTATATGTAAATAAGGTTTACTTGCATATGAATAAATGGAAGATTACTTTAATGTTAGTTCATATAAGTTCTGGTTGTGAAAAAGATATTAGAGACTGGGGTTTCTCCTATGGTAAAGATAATTCCATTACCTGTTCATTGAACTGTGCCCAACCCAACAGAAACCAGGCAGCAGGGGACAGATGGGCACTGTGGCACTGTGTCTTGCAGCAATTTTGGTGACTTTATTTAATTTTTTTTCCCCCAGCGTGATTATGGTGGTCCATTGGTTTGTGAACAAAACAGGCTAAAAATAGTAGTGGGTGTCATTGTTCCTGGCCGTGGGTGTGCCATTCGAAATCGTCCAGGGATTTTTGTTCGAGTCTCATATTACTCCCGGTGGATACACAAGATTATGATGACCTACAGAAGACCCTGAAGAGCTCAGCAGCTTCCATTTACAGAGATATTTTGGACAGCATAGAATTAAGGTGTAATGTAATGATCAACCATTTTTAAACTACTTGATAGTCAAGTTTGTTGAATTTCTTTTAATATTTATGGGTGTTATTGGTGTTTTGTCTATCAGTGTTGTTTTATAAATATTGAAGTAACTTACAGTATATGCAAGTATGGTGACATATCTCCTGAAGATACTTGAATGGGTAAACAATTTTGCAAAGATATTATTACTGGATGATTAATGGTTTTGTAGAAAAAGATTAGATGACCTCTTTTATGCTGCTCTTCAGATTATCTTAGAAGGAGTAACATATTATAGCTTTATTTAACACAACTTATTCTTTCTATGAGCCATACACTTCTCATCAGATATAACAAAAGTTCTTCTGGGAGATGTATACATCTATCAAAGACAGCATGTATGACTCTATTTCTCATACCCTTAAGAGAGGTCAAAAATTCAATATTTCATTAAAAAAAGTTGTCCCTTTTGAAATTAATCTTTTCATTGATGACAAACTTTGACAAGCCTTCAGTTAGTGGAGTTCTCACAGAAGTCAGTTTCACCTTCTTTCACACAGTGCTTATAGGCTCTATTTCTGTACTTGATCCCTTTAGTATGAAGGTGGTCCCCTAAGAGATATATCAAAAAACTCCCTGGATGTGTGAAGTGATATACAAATGGACTGGTTGGCAAACTGTTGATCGTTTGTTTGAAGTTAGTCACAGAACTAACTGTGACTGTGCAACGTTAGAAAGTGTATCTGATAGGATTTTAAAAAGTTGTCATGATTTGCCACTGATAGCTTTTTGCCATTAAAAGGTATTTCAACTAAATATGTCTAAATCCTTCTCAAGAGGTGTTAAAAATTGAGAGGATGCTATGTATTTACTTACAAGTAACCGTTAACTGCGGGAAAAAAAATAGTTGAATCTGGCACCTGGCAGTATTAAGAAAATGATTATATGTATTGATAAGTCTTTCAGAGACTTCAGATATTTAATAAGAACGTACCTAAAATTGGTCAAAAATATATCTTTCATATAGTCTCTTTCAGGGCAATAAAATTATTACAGGGAGATGATCTCGTACGAAATGGGGAAAGCATGACTAGTAGTTAAGCACCTTGTGTTTCCTGCCTGCATGCAGAACCATCATTTCTGTCTATGTTGACTTGGAAAGGGGACAAATAATCAGCATCTGTGAAAAGTGCTTGTTCCCATTTAGGTATTTAACTGTATGTCTGGAATTATTTACAGATGGTAATATGTTATAGGTGGCACCAACTACCCTGTAAATTCTAGAAAGTAGATACAACACATATCCAGTTATTTTTACTACTGTACATGCAATTGCATAAGTAACTGCACTATTACTTCACTTGTGACAGTGTAATTGTATATGTTTCCAGTAGCAAATTGTAAGGTATATATACCATATCTAACTGCATAGCCGCTAAACTGACATGATGATGTAGACATATAAAAGAACATTTTATTTCATTCGAGAGACGCAGGGCTGAGTTCTGCCTTGGGAGAAAGTAACCATTTCAGGAGAGCTGTCATGGGAGGCTGTTTTCATGTTAACTCACCGAATTATTCTTCAGAAGTGCACTTTGGCTACAGTGAGACTCATATATGCTTACATCTCCTAGTCAAGTAGGATGAATTTCAGCCCACACTTAAATGGCTTGGCTTGTTGAGATTTGTGTCAAGCATTCAGCAAATGGTGCATAGGAAAAAATATTTTAGGAAGCAGAGCATCTGAAATTCCTCCTGATGTAAATAGTTTATTTGGAACAGAAGCAACTTTCCTGTACTGGAGACCTGAAGCTGTGGATGCTACATGGATAGTCTACCTATTCTGGCTGCTTCTGAAGGCTTTTTTACTCCTTTTTGTCTCTCCTATTCACCAGGCTTAAAGAGGGCAGGATTTAGCCTGTTGTATTTACAATTAATTATTGTCATTTATGTAAAGATTGTATTCTTACTAAGTATATATTGACTGCAGCATATTGAAATAATTAACTTTTTGAGAGAGACTTTTGAAAAAACTCAAGTGAGTTCTGTTTTCAGTCATTAGTAGAATGTGGATCAGATATGTAATTCCATGTTCGCCCTTCATACCTTAGGAACTGTTATGTGCCCACTGTATTATATGTGCAGGTGTTTTGTTATGTCTATCTAAAAAACTGAATCTTAAAATATTTTAGTTATAAACTTCTGCTGTGCAGAAGGCTGTGATTTTTATACACACACACACACACACACACACACTCACACACACATATATATATGATTAAAAAATACTGTTTTTTGTTAGACAATGTGTAAGGATTTTTACCTGTTTGTTCTAGGCATCACCTCAGTAAAATAAGTTGTGCAGAGTTGATGCTCCAGAACTTGACATGTTTGTATGCACTTGCTTATCAGGTGCTTTTGCTCTCCCTACCACTATATGGAGGGCACATGAGACTCTGATAAGCAAAGTAAGAGAAGAATGATGATATGTGGTAATGAATTTGTACTTCATTTATTCCTGTGAATATTTCTTGTTGGTACCAATGGTACCGTGCCAGGCAACTGTTATAACTACAGGATTCTCTTAAGAAAGGACACTCTACAAATACTCATTCATTGTTCAAACATATTTCTTTCTATAATAACAGATGGACCTAACCTAGTGCCCATCTAAATTTCTGAAAAGCCTCTTACTAACTTCAGTGGTATCTGGACTTTACTTTGCAGATATGATTTTGTACATATTGTAATTAAAGGACATAGAACCTAATCTCTTAATGTCTCTAAGGACATTCTTAAATTCCTTTGAATTTCATCTTCCTTTTTCTTGATGCAACTTATCTATGGACTCTGAAAAATGTAATAACTGGATACAAAATTTTCAAACCTAAGTCCTGATTTTAAGCTGCTGAAGTTAGTTGACTCAATTACTGATTTTCTTTAAGCATTGGAACTGGTTGACACTTCTTCCTTTCCTTAATGAAAACATTTTTCCCTTTAAAAAAAAAAAAAAAAAAGTTTTTTATCCCTCTTTTTCATTTCTAAATCTTGCAATCCTCAGAGAAACTATAGCTCTCATTGGGAATGTACTGGTCAAGATCTTTGCTGCTACTGCTGAAATCTCTTGTAGTTTGAGATTAAAATTCTCCCAGGCATTTTGCAGACCTTTGATGCGTGTAATGCCAATGTACTTGACAGAGCTACTCACTTGAGTTAGGGTTTTTCAGACAAGGGTTCAAATGTACTTCTGAGGGTCAAAATCTACTCAGGCAAAATGTCCCTTGAAATAATGAATGTGATTATCAAGAAAGTAGGGGGTGAAATTTGCTCAATGCTTTTCCCTACGGCTGTGCACTGAACTACATGCATCCTTTTATGCTGAAAAGCATACCAGTTCTGGACTACACAGCAACTGCAACAGCAGGCGTGGCTTTATTGCCATCTTTATGGAAGGCTGGTTGTAAACCAGTTAACTCCCATGAAACTTACATAAAACCAATAGTATTGGTTATTTAGTCTTCTTTCCTTATCAGTTATTTTCTTCCTCCCTCAGATGCACTGGTGTATTATTGTTTTATGAATGTTAGGGCTGCTGGCAGGAACTGACATGGCTTTTCATCCTAAAATTTTACAGTGTTCCTTTTTAGATATAATCTTGGGCATTTGTGTATGGTGTTTCCTTTTGTGGGATCAATTCAGGGAGCGGCCTGTGGAATTCAGTGTATGATAAGAGTATTTTTTCATATTTAAGTAGGAAAAATAATGCTTCCATTAATGATAACTAACCAAATGCCTAACAAAAAAGGAACACTGTGGTTATAACCTGTATTACAATCTTCTGTAATTAATGGCATCTTCACTAGTTAATAAAGTTGGTATTTTTGTAACCTTGTTTACTCTTATTATTCTTAATAAAGTATTTTATAAAAAAATATCAACTTAACTAGCATTATATTTCTTTTTCAAAGAAGAATCTTTGGAACTGCACTGTTAGGAAAAGCCTTAGAAAAATGTATGTCTACCACTCCTAATCTCAGTAAGGTATTTTACTGTGCAGAGTAAAGAGGACTGGTATTTTAAAGATATTAATGCATCCAATAGCAAGTCCACACATAAAACGAAAGATAAAACCAAATCAAGATGTGATCCTACTGAGCCTCTCCAAGAGATTCGTACTAGAATTCTGTGTAGACAATGACCCAACCACACAATGAGAGTAATTTAGAGTGAAAAGTGTTTGCTTAATCTAAACATGAGTATTTGTCAGGAAGCCTGTAGTTTCTTACAGTTCCACGGTGATAGGTTTGGCATTTAATATGTCTCCTAAGATAATCAATTACATTTCAGGAAGAGCCTCCATTACTATGTCACTTAGTATTACCGGTGGTAGAAAAGTAGATGCAAAGGGAACAAACCTAGGTGTTATACTAGATGTACTTGATATCAGAAACAGTCAACAGCAATTGCTAATAATAATAATAATAATAATAATTGTGAACCTTATTAACATCACTGGATGAGTATCTCTGTTCAGCTGAGTACTGTCAAGCTGCTATAGCATCATGGCATTCTGGTTCAGCAAGTTCAAATAAGGGACAGTAAGTTCATAGCTTGTTTTTCATTATCCAGATGAAATTTCTAAATTTTATGTATTTCTTGTTACACTGAAATTTTGATGGTTTAAATACATATCTGCAACAACTCCAGCTATATAAATAATAAATCATTCTTCAAATGATTTCATGTACAGAGTGTTTGAAGTATGATTATGAATCTTCCATTGCAAATATTTCTTTATTTTTATTTGTAGTCCAAAAAGGAGATTTTTAATTGGTTCATAAAATCAATGGATTTTATGAAGAACTCCTGAAGTCAATAGGTACTGGCCAGTAAATTCAATCATGAAAGCATGCCTCCAAAATTATAAAAATCTAGGTATAGTCTGTATATCAAAACTAGTTCTTGCTACAGTTTTACAAAATATTAAGAATGTTTGTGTCACCTGATTACTTCCTGGGAGTCATGAGAATTTGATGCTTGCGTGACAAAGATCTACAAAGGAATATTGCCTTTCTATTACAATCTCCTGTAAAGGTTTTATCTTTTGCAGTTGCAAGAACTCTGTGATCCACAGATGATAAATGATGAAAACCACATAGATGATCAGTACTTGATTTCTGCTCTTTGTTATTTAGTGAGCCTTATGTAAACAGAGCAGGCCATTTAGAAGAGTTCGGTTGTGTATCAACTTTGCCTTCAAAAGCACCGACTTCTGGACAGCTAAGTCCCAATAAAAAGCACTTACAATAAATAGGAAAGAAAACAGCTGGGAGGAAAAAGGCAAATCATAAAAAAGTCGAGACCAAAGTAAGCCCTAAAATGAACAGACAAATTTTTCAGTCTCTGTTTCTGTACCATAGGATATGCAGTGTGAAAAGTTGCAACAGAAAAACTTAATAGCTGATTCATTCTGGTTCAGGACACTTGAGAAAGTTCAGTGACACCATTTGGTCAGAGAGGACATTATGCTTCTATATCTGAAGATCTGATCCTACTTGCACTGAAATTAATGTCAACTCATTATCTAGGGCTAGTGGGCAGATCCTAAATTCTTCTCCTCAACCTTTTGGCCATCCTCATAAACACTCAGATTCTGACTTTTTTAAGCACTCAAGGCATGTTCCAAATTGATCCTGTGTGGCAAAGGGAAAAAGTATATAATTTTATTCAAACGTGGACATCAAAGTTCCACTGAAGCTTTACTTAGAGAAATTTGCTCCCAATTAAAATATTTTTTCATTAAAATGATGATGGTAATGATAATAAAAATAATAACAGCAACACAATGTATGCAATTAGCTTTAATGTAGTTTTTATAAACATAATTCCTTAGGGTAAAAGCACTGAAGGAAAAACCTGTAAATCTTCAGAACCTAAGAGATGTTAAGGATGTCTTGAAATACGTGGCTATTTAAGATAGTGCTGCCCTCTGTTAGGTTATATATCTGGTAAGTTATACAAGAGAGTGCAATTCACAGCAGTTTATTTAAAACAAGGCAGAAAATACAACATTAGGAGAACACATTGGATTAGAGGAGGCTAGCTGAACAGCAAGTGGTATAGTCCTTTTCTCAGATAAAGAAAAGTTTTACCTTAAGTAATATATGAGTTTACGGTATTTAATTCAGTTCAGATTATACTAACTGAAAATTTTCCAGATGGTTTTCTTTCCTTGTGGATTAATGTCATCATGATACGCAATCCAAGGAAACAGGCATTTACATCAACACTGCTGTTACAAACCATGTCAACAATAGTCTCACGTCTTGGGCATAAATATACCATATGCTGTTCAGCATTGTGTTTAACAGTACTGGAACTTTATGTAGCAGTTACAAAACTAATGCTACCACAGTTTCTTTTCTCTCTCTCTGTCTTAAAGCTGAGAAATGCAGCTGCTTATTGTAGCTTTACATTAAGCCTTCATTTCAAAAACCCTTGTTTGTCCTGTGCTTCGCCACAAGGCAGCTGGAAGTCCCCATGACTGACCAAGTCTTTTGAAGTTTAAGTTTCTGTTGAAAAAGTTCCCACATAACATTATTATTATTATTATTATTACTTTTGAAAATCTTCAGGATATGTCTCCAAGAATACCCATAGGAGGTGAAAAATGCTTGCTGTCCTGAAATGTTTACAGCTACCAGGCTGCAGCTATCTGCACAGATGTTCCTAGATTGTGATCAAGTGTATTGACACAAGGGGTAGGTGCTGGGGGTTTCTACATATCCCACATCAGCAAGGCTTACTTGTCTGTGGGAAGGTGCTCTGTAGCCATCCATTCCTAACTGTTCATAATAGCCAGAGGCTTACACAAAACAATACAGATTACATATGGACACACGACAATATGCACACCACACTCAGATGCGTGCAGTTGCCTTTGCAGTGTTATCTAGATAACCATTCAGAATTCCTCAGTCCATGCAGATACTTCAGGAAAAAAGTTATAACCTGGGATTTCCCTATACTCCAAAATGCTAACTGGAATGTCTTGGTATAGGAATAGGGCAATCGAGAGGAAAGATCTACCAGGACTTTTTATTTTTGTCTAATGATCAAGAATAACAAGTATAAGCTTAACGCTGACACTCTGGCAGAACTCTGTAGTAGAAAACTGAACTGAGAGACTTGCGTGCCACTTACCCTCAGCTGGTTTTCTTAATTTCCTGCTCAATCTTTTTAGTCCTAACACACAGAGTACTTTGTCCATGTCCGGGGGAGGTGCAGTGTGACTACATGGACAAAGTGCATCAAGCTGAGTTCCTCCAAACACACTCTGGAATAGTTGGTCCAAGCCAATCCATTCAATTCTGCCCTGACAGCGTGTTTACATGTGTCTGTGTGCACATATTTTTGTGTGTGTGTATGCACAAGTATCTATCCTGCCTAAAGCAATATATAAGCACTCTCACTGGTGCTTATTGTCCCAGAAGAAGATGAATAGACCAGATTAACATTCAGCCAGCTGTGTTCAAGTTTGGACCCATCAGTGCAATTGTATTCTGCGCATAAAGGCCCTAAATGTTAGAAATGAACAAGCTCAGACTTGGCTCTAAAGATGTCCAAACAATCAAGTGAATCAGTACTAAACATGTGCACCCACAGTGTTTATTGAAATGATGCACAGGCCCTTAGAGACTCTTTCAGATGCTTTTTTCCTTTTTATTGCACTTTAATTTTGTTAGTTATCAGTAAGGTCAGGGCATAGTGTTAAGTCTCTTTTTAAAGCAAATTGTTTTCCTGTAGTAACCTGCTTACTTACTGGAGCACTTTCTGGGCTGCTATCTGAATCATTTGGTTATGAGACTCTTCTACAGTGCTGGATGGGTTTTCCACATTGACATTCCACTTTATCTCAGTAAAGAGACTGTAAACATGGTATTCTTTAATTATCTCTGTTTCTACTTAGTGTTAATGACTTTTTAGTCTTGTAACTCTATAACACTAATTGCTGAGTTTAACTTTCCACTGAAGTGTTGACTTAGCCATACCTTTCTTTCTTGTTTACATGCGTGCTTAAAAATGTATATTTTCTTTAGATAGCCTTTGCATTAAATCTGCCCCAAAATTTTCTTATCTGTGATTTTTCTATCATGACATGCTGATCTTACCAACTCTGTCTGCAAGAGTATGTCAGTTTTACTGCCATGTTTGACAGAGACCAGGCTGTTTTCCAACTGAAATCTATTTGTTTTCTCTCCAGCCTGCCTCCCCAGGCCCCCTCTCTGTTTTTTGTTTTTTTTTTCTCTGGAGAGGTATTTCCCTGCCTATTTGATTATGGATTGTGCTTTCCCTTTTAAAAGAAGTGGCAGCAGAGTTCTGTATTATTCCACTCTGTCAGTATTAGGGCAGACTACTGAGAGGCTGGTCACAACAATTCCAGCCTCTCCACACTGAGTACAGAATTTGTTTCCCATTTCACTGACAAATTCTTCACTTCATAAAATATTCCTTACCTGTAAAATAGTTTCTAAATAAATACAGGAGGAAGACTGTGAAGATCATGTGAGCTCAAGCAATCAAGTCTTACAGGAAGACACCTCACCTGGGTGCCAAAAAAAAATTCTGGATGTGCTTCCCTCTGAAATATTTAAAAGTAGCCTTGTCACTCTCATATTCATCTAAATGTTTATTTTAAAATACTTAATACAAGTTCATAGCTTCACCTTCTAGAATGGAGGTGGAGGCAGTAGTGGTGTTTGTGCAGGCATGGTGTGGTCCAGGGGATGCCTCAACACTGCTGAAACAACAACTCAAATTCTTTTTCTTGTCAACTGGGTTTTCTTCCTCATGTTTGTCTACTTGCTGCTTTGTTATTCGATTTTAATGCTGACAAGAAGAAAATAAACAGGGAAGAGTAGGACTGGTGCAAGTGATGTGCTTGAACTGTCCGCTGAGTAAGACTTATGGCCTGCTAAAGGCAGCATTTTAGAATGCTCTTCTCTTCACTCTGATCTTGGCAGTTTTATTGGCCTACTTAGCTGTCCGAAGACATTCCACTTTCTCTGTTTCAAAAGTGCCTTCCTCATTACATTCTTAGTAAGAGTGGAAGTGATTAAGTCCTTTATTTTCTTCCTACCCATTCTGCATTGCTGTCTGCATCCCTCAGCATAGATTCAGCAACAGTACTGAGCCTATCTATTGCAGGGCATTTTTATTCTGTGAAGTACAGAACAAATAATTTCTTGAACAGGATGAAGAATAAAGTGCTGTGATCACACCACTCCGTATTTCTAAATTTTCCTTCTTGTCTTCAAAGACCATGCCTGTAAAGACTGAGCTCTGTGGTGTGTGAGAGAGAAGAAAAATAATACTCACTCTAGAAAAGACAGTAACTTTTAGAAGAGATTGCTACTTATACAGTCAGTTCTTGGTTTCTCTTCAAGATGGGCTGCCACTCGAGCATGAGTAGAGATTTAAAGTCTGACTTGAAATAGAAAAGTTCTGTAGAGACATATGAAAAAATTTCCAGGGCTGCACTCAGGGAATTTTAAGAATGAGAAAGTAGGACAGTAATTTTAGTTCTCAGGGCACCAAAATATAGGAAAGCAGTTAGGAACCATGCAGGTTTTGATCACAGCTCAGGACACCTGTTGCTGTCAGGTCTCTTTCTCTGGAAGATCCACCTATAAAAAGCTCTGCTTAAAGGGAAGATTATAGTATAGCACTGACTTCCCTGAGACAAGCCCTTTATACATGGGGGTTAAAGACAGCTTAGTTTGGTTTAATTTGTTTTCTACCTGCTATGGGAAGATTCAAAAGAAGCTTGAACTAGTTTGTGTCTATGTGAGCATTTGGTCAGACTTTTGAATCCAGTTTAGGAGATGACAATTGAGGGAATAGAACTTAAAAAAAAAATTTTTTTCTTCATTTCTTTCAAGCCACATCCTTTCTCTACCGCTTTTCCAGTTTCACACATTCATTAAAAGTGGAGATATACTTCGTAGATAAAACAAACCAACACATCCAAGTTAGAACGTATTGCAATTTGATTTAGAAACACTCATTTTAAAGCTTAGAGTCTATAAAAACACATAAATAGAATACTGTACTCTGTGGTCATGTTTTAGTAAAGCTGACAGGAAATCAAAACTGAAAGGATTCTTCTGCAAAGCCAAGTTGCTGTAATTGAAGCCAGGGGAAATATATTTATCTGTTTACTTGACTGAGAAGAAAGAAACACAAATATATTTTCTTCCAATAGTACACTGGGATTAGACTGTTATTAGTCACTTGTGTGCTGGACTTCCCTTCAGACCTCTCCTAATATTTTGTCTTATGTTCAAAACAAATACAATATCAGTTCTAAGGAAATGAAAATATTTCACTTAATATAAAAACTAGGACGATCTTCAAGTACCTGACATTTCACCTTTAAAGCCCTCAGGATATTGTCAAGTATTTCACATTTTTGAGGACTGTGCTCGTGTAGATTTTTTCACAATAAAAGACTGCCTGCCTTCAGTCTGGTACAAAACTTCAGCTGCAGAGATGGACAGTCAATGTTGCAGTGTGTTAAGGGATGAATAACGGGCTAGTGTTCCCCCAAAAAACTTGAAGGTTTATCCCAGTATAAAGATAATATGAAGTAGAATTGATGTGATTACAGTAGATTCTGTCACCTTAGTACTTATTGTAATGGGTGGTAGAGGGTCAGTCAGCTCTATCACATAGGGTTAATGTTATTATTCATGAAGGTGATCTCTACAGTTCTACTGTAAGAATCAGTTAACTGATGATGTGAAGTATAAAAATATTGTGAAATATGCCAAGGTCAGGCTCAGCAGCAGATTTTGTCTTTGCTATGTGTCTCTGACGAAACAGAGCTGCCATAAATATCTTCAACTGTTGTATAGCTTCATGCTGCCACATAGCAGTCAAAAGCAGCTGGCAAATCTCATCAGAGATATTTCATTTGATTAATTCTTGTGTATGGGCAGATGTAGTGCAGTCCGTCAAACAATGAAATTAAAAAAAAATTAAGATACAGTTCCTAGGGACTCTGCTGCAAGCAGTGTGAAGCTTTGGTAGCTGGAAGAGTGCAAGAATCAACAGTGGATATTTCTCCTAACAGGATATCTTTGATGTGTATCCTAACATAACTGCTTTTGGACATATTGCATGAGAGAAAGCAGTCAATTTATTGTGTACAAGATAGCTGACCAAGATAACTAATACATTAGGTTTCATTCAATTTAAACATTTCACAGCAGGAAACATCATTCTCCTAGCAAGAGACGAATCTGTACATTTTATCACCATCCTGTGTGTTTTTAAGCTATTCAACTATGTCATAATGTTCAGTGTGTTGAAAGAGAATCTCATATGTAGATTTGTGATATTAATTCTAAATACTGAATATGCCTACAGAGAGTTACTCAGAATGGGTAGATTATTCAGCTCCTGACACATTTAACACCATAATATCAACATGAATGGAAAACACAACCCCTTAGGACCTGTTTTGGGTCCCTTCATAAACATATGTCTAGCTTCAAGCATAAACTTAAGTCCCATTCATAAGTGTCTTCCTTTGAAAACTCAATTAAACCACTGAAATTTGTGAAGTACTGTAACTTTGGGTGAATGTGAGTAACGACTGCAGAAGGGACTTGTTTATACAGTACCTAAGCCAGAAACACCATAAACAAAAATAATAGTTCCAAAACGGATATTAAAAATGTTAATGGCTCCCACACATTCCTTTTCTCCTTTTCAAAATATAGCATAGTCTGACATTGAAAGTCTCAACAACTGGAACTGTATGGATGAGGATACACATTCAAATTTACTTTTGATTTAATCACAGTTTGTATAACAGTATGTCCAGGTGGAGGCCACTGAGAAGTGGTGTACCCTAGGGGTCCATCCTGGGACCAGTACTCTTTAATATATGTATCAGTGACAAAGATGATGAAATCGAGTGCACTCAGAAATTCTGTGGATGATACCAAGCTGAGTGGTGCAGCTGACATGGCAGAAGTAAGGAATGTCATCCAGAGGTACCAGAACAAGCTCTGAAGATGGGCTCATGTGAACCCGATAGAGTCCAAAAAGGCCAAGTGCAAAGTGTTGCAACATAGGTCTGGCTATCCCACATATGTATACAGACTTGAAGAAGAAATTGTTTAGTGCAGCCCTGCTGAGAAGGACTTAGGAGTCCTGGTAGATGAAAAACTTAACATAAGCCAGCATTGATTGCGTACTTGCAGCCCAGAAGGCCAACAGTATCTAGGGCTGCATCAGAAAAGGAGTGGCCAGCAGGGAGAGGATGGTGATTATCCCTCTTTACTCTGTCCTCGTGAGTCCTTTTCTGGACTACCGTGTCCAGGTCTAGGGCCACCAACTCAGGAAAGTGGAACTTTTGGAGTCCAGAGAAGAGTTGCAAAAATGATCATAGGACTGAAGCAGCTCTCCTACAAAGACTGAGAGAGCTGGGAGTTCAGGTTGGAAGGAGAAGGTTCTAGGGAGATTTTATTGTGACCTTCCAGTATTTAAAGGGAGATTATAAACAGAATGGTAATCAACTTTTTGCATGAGTAAATAGTGATAGGATATGGGGAAATATTTTAAAATAAAAGAGGAGAGATTTAGATTAGATGTTGAGGAAGTTTTTCACTCAGAGGGTGATAAGGTGTTGGCACAAGCTGCCCAGAAAAGTTGTGGATGCCCCATCCTTGGAAGTGTTCAAGACCTGGTTGGTTGGGACACTGTTCAATCTAATTTAATGCCTGATTTAGTAGTTGGCAACCCAGCCTGAGGCAGAGGAACTGGAACTTGATGATCCTTCTGACTCAAGACATTCTATGATTCTCTGATTCTGCTAATCCATGAACTCTAATAGATGAGGTGCAGTTGATTATTACTCAGAAACTTATTATATGTCTTTGAGTAGATGAAGAACAACACAGAAAAAACACTAATATAATTACACTCAGTCCAGTTATTTCAGAGTCTGTGGGGAGCAACTATAACTGGCCTCTGCTCCAGAGGAGAATTTAGAGTATATATCTTTCCAGCATCTGTAGTACTTGTCTAGACACATCTCTTAGGATTCAGAATTGCAAATGACAGATTGTATACCAGACCTGATGTTTATTTGATAGAATATAGAGATATATTTATAACATGACGATAGCTGTATCTGATACGTGCTTCATCTCAGATCAGAATGTAGTCCAAAAGCATTCACATGTGGCAGGGTCAAAACCTTTTTATGATTACATTATAGAATACAAGTTTACGTGTGCATGTGCAAAAGTCCCAAATCTTGGTATTCTGAACTTGAATTAACCTCTAAACCACTTAAAGTACAGTAGAAATGAATGAAAAATGTACAATAAATAGTGAAATTATACAAATTGTTTGATCAAGACAACTGAACAAAACATTCTGTGTCATTATGTTAAGCTTGATCCTGTAGCTCTACAAACAGGGCTTTGAGATTAGCATAAAGGATTTATGATCTGAAAGTAAATGTTGATGACAAGTGGAGGATTCATGTGGAAAAATTTGAAGTTATGCTCCTAAAAGGAGTTGAATGGGTTCTTAAACTGTTCTTTCAATGTATGTATCAATTCCTCATAACAATTAAACTTTTTTATTATTATTATTTTTTAAGTCAGTACAAACCATGAAACTGTTATTTTGCTTGGTTTGTTGTTGTTGTTATTTACAGTTTTTTACATNGCAAAATATTTTCCAGATTTGGAAATTGTAAACCAGCAGTGATTTTTTTGGTAATTGATTAATTAACCAAGTAGACATATTGATGTAAATATATGAACAATAAAAAAGAGATGTACCTTTCCTCCAGCTCAGTGATTATGGGTCATGATAATAACTTTAAACATCTATCAGAGAAAAATAATTTCATCTCTCTCTTTTTTTTTTTTTTTTTTTTTTAATTTTTTTTGAAAGATTTTACATNTGATACGTGCTTCATCTCAGATCAGAATGTAGTCCAAAAGCATTCACATGTGGCAGGGTCAAAACCTTTTTATGATTACATTATAGAATACAAGTTTACGTGTGCATGTGCAAAAGTCCCAAATCTTGGTATTCTGAACTTGAATTAACCTCTAAACCACTTAAAGTACAGTAGAAATGAATGAAAAATGTACAATAAATAGTGAAATTATACAAATTGTTTGATCAAGACAACTGAACAAAACATTCTGTGTCATTATGTTAAGCTTGATCCTGTAGCTCTACAAACAGGGCTTTGAGATTAGCATAAAGGATTTATGATCTGAAAGTAAATGTTGATGACAAGTGGAGGATTCATGTGGAAAAATTTGAAGTTATGCTCCTAAAAGGAGTTGAATGGGTTCTTAAACTGTTCTTTCAATGTATGTATCAATTCCTCATAACAATTAAACTTTTTTATTATTATTATTTTTTAAGTCAGTACAAACCATGAAACTGTTATTTTGCTTGGTTTGTTGTTGTTGTTATTTACAGTTTTTTACATTCTTCACAGTCCTTCCAACTGCTCAGTAATTTAATTCTTCAAATACCTTTTTGATTTTTTTTANGAAAGTATTTACATCTCCTCCTACTCAATACTAATTTAAAAATGTTAAAAGATATTTCAGAATAATGTCATATTCTCTCCTCAGACTATTCTTACACAAGGCTTTTCAAAATAACTTTCATAACTGAATAAACTAACTAAATAAATGATTGCTGTATCCACATTTTTTACAGCAGCTATGTACAAAAGTGTAGTACATAAAGTATCTTTGTTATCCTGAAATTGCAAGGGAAATTCTAAGGAGGTAGTATGTAACTAAGTTGGCAAAGACATTACACAGTTTAACACAAGCTGTTCCCCTCTAATATCATAGTGACAGTTTCATATAAATGACATTTTCTGAGCAATAAAATGACAAATACATCATTAAAATTAGAGACAGATTGCTAAATAGATTAGTCTGCAAGTATCTTGCTTTTTTCTTTCTTCTTGCAAATGCATATTTCATCTTGGTGAAAAATTATATGCCAATATTGTTCAAAATGCCAGATCTCAAGATGAGTTTTCACTACCATGCAACAGTTCTTTAAGGAAACAAAATTCAGAACTGATTTTATTTTAGTATTCTTGAACGACCATCCCAGACCATATTCTGAAAATTCTTCAATGTGAGAAGGGTCAATCACTTGTAGGAGCCTGATACAGAACCACAAAATCTTAGGAGCTGGAAGGGAGCCCTGGAGATCATCTACTCCAACTCCATGTTAAAGCAGTATACTGCACAGGAAAATTTCCAGGTGGGTTCTGAATATCTCCAGAGAAGGAGACTCACAACTTCTCTGGGTAGCTTTTTCCTGTGCTCCACCACCCTCAAAGTAAGGAATTTTTTCCTCATGTTTGTGTGGAATTTCCTGTGTTCCAGTTTGTGCCCATTATCTCCTCTTGTTTCTGGGCACCACTGAAAAGANTTTAAGAGACAGATTTTGTTTCAAAATGAAACCAACAGACTGACCATTAAAAATTGTAGAAATAAAATTGCTTGTAGTTTCCTAAATAATACTTTTCATTTAAGAAATCCTCCCTTTTAACAAACATCTTTCGTCTTAATTCAGCCAAAAGTTCATCTAACTGAAATACGAACACTTACTTCTTTGAGTGTGAACTTTGAGTTACAACTTTATAAGAATGCAGCATTATGTTTAATGTTACAAAGTGCTCTACACTACCTGTTCTCACAAAACTATAGAAAAGTAATAATCTGATTTTACCTTCATTTTACTATAGAAGACAGCTGAAATCCAAGCCTCTAAGATTTATGAATTCTAGTTATTTATTGTTTTACATAATAAAAATTTTGAATAGATCGTGAAAAAGTAGAGAAAATCTTAAAAAAATTTCCTGTAAGGTAGATGAGCACCTAAATTCTGCCAAATCCCTTACATACATTTNCAATAAAATGACAAATACATCATTAAAATTAGAGACAGATTGCTAAATAGATTAGTCTGCAAGTATCTTGCTTTTTTCTTTCTTCTTGCAAATGCATATTTCATCTTGGTGAAAAATTATATGCCAATATTGTTCAAAATGCCAGATCTCAAGATGAGTTTTCACTACCATGCAACAGTTCTTTAAGGAAACAAAATTCAGAACTGATTTTATTTTAGTATTCTTGAACGACCATCCCAGACCATATTCTGAAAATTCTTCAATGTGAGAAGGGTCAATCACTTGTAGGAGCCTGATACAGAACCACAAAATCTTAGGAGCTGGAAGGGAGCCCTGGAGATCATCTACTCCAACTCCATGTTAAAGCAGTATACTGCACAGGAAAATTTCCAGGTGGGTTCTGAATATCTCCAGAGAAGGAGACTCACAACTTCTCTGGGTAGCTTTTTCCTGTGCTCCACCACCCTCAAAGTAAGGAATTTTTTCCTCATGTTTGTGTGGAATTTCCTGTGTTCCAGTTTGTGCCCATTATCTCCTCTTGTTTCTGGGCACCACTGAAAAGAGCTGAACAGTCCCAAGTCTCTCAGTCTTTCCTCATAAGGTAGATGCTCCAGGCTCCTGACTATCTTTGTGACTCTCTGCTGTACTCTCTCCAGTAGTTTCCTGTCTTTCTTAACTGGTGAGTTCAGAACTGGACGTGATATCCCAGATATGGCTTCACCAGGGCAGAGTAGCAGGGGTGGATCACCTCTTTCAACCTGCCAGGCACACTTCTTCATGCACCCTGGAATACCATTGGTCATTTTGACCACAAGGGTGCAGTACTGCCTCATGGCCAACCTGTCGTCCAAAAAACACCAAGGTCACTGTCCACAGAGTTCTTTTCCAGCAGGTCAGTCACTAACCTGTACCGAGGCATGTGGTTATTCCTCTCTAGATGTAGGACTCAACACTTGCCTTTTTTGAACCTCATAATAATAATGTTTCTCTCTGCACAGCTCTCCAGTCTGTCCAGTTCTTGCTGAATGGTAGCACAACCTTCCAGTGTGTCAGCCACGTCTTCCAGATTTGGATCATCAACAAACTTGCTGAGGGTGCTCTCTATTCCTTCATCCCAGTCACTGATTAATATGTTAAACAGGATCAGATTGAGTCATCCCGGGCAACCTACTCTGAGTGACTCTGCTTTGAGTAAGGTTTCCTGGATCAGATGCCTTCCAGAGGTCCTTTCCAACCTCAGACATCCTATGATTCTGTGAACCTGTGAGATTTATTCCTTAGGAAACCCATCTCTACACATACATATAACATCTTCAAAATAACTCTGCAGTTTTTCATTCATTCTCATGGAGCAAGTAATTTTGCTTACTGGACATTATTTGCAAATTCTACAAAATCCACAATTTTTTTAGAATATATAGAGACAGCTTATGAATGAAAAAACTTGTCAGAAGTCAGAAGCCTTTAGATTTTTTAGCAGTACCATATGTTTATCTACCAGTGCTATGCTAACCAAAATCCTCTTTTGCGATGACAAAATATTAATATAAATTATCTTTTCCTAGAGTAACCAATGATCATCTTATCAGGCAACCTTTTTTTTCAGTCATTCTGATGGAAACAAGTGGAGATTAATTTTAGAATTATTGATTACAAGGGAAAGGGAATGAAAAATTATATTTGAACCTGTTCTCTGGTGAAACCTTACTTCATATTGTGGATATTATATATTCTGTAAAGTTACTTCTCTTCGAAAGTGTTTCTATCTCTATTGAATTTGCAAGCTATTAAAATGGAAGATTCCAAATTAAGCATAAGGAAATATGAACATCATGTACAAACTAAGGCTATTTAGTTGTTAGGTAGGTTCCACTTTTTCTTAGAGCCCTCTACAAGTAAGTGCACAGTTGTCAGTATTGGCCATGGAATAGTGTTTAAAATCATCTTCAAGAGAGCATGAGTCTTAAACTTCATATAAAATTGTCTTTATATCAAGGCATGAGTGAGAGAAACTGCACTAAAAAGAATTGTGTAACTTAAGCGTGACAAGTACCAAGTCCATCTGGTGAAGGGCTAAGGGCTCTTGGCTTCATCTAAAACAAAGAGTTGTGCTGTATGAGGACCTCATTTTGTAAAAATACTCTTCTGACTAAGCGTGTTCTGTTTTCCCCTCTTCTGAAATGAGTGTGTGCACATCAGCATCTGTAGATGTAAGACAAGTGATCTGCGTTATTGAGCTGTCTCAGTTCAAATCTGTCTAATGCATGCCTCATCTTAGTGAAGACACAGATGCTTTCTGTGGTCCTATAAAAATGTGCATTTTAATGATGAATGGGAGAGTTTATAGCTCCAATTACTCTTTTCTCCTTTGAAGCAGGAAAACTGGCAACCCCTTATCTAGACTTTAACAGGTTGAGATAAACCTTGATAGCAAGAAGTATCTGGATTGTCAGAGCTTTTAGCAACAGTAAACTACTTAAACAAAAAACAGCTGTTAGGCAAAAAAAGAACAATACCCTATCATTTGTAAGATATTCTGTAGTGGTTGGGATAGTATTTAATGACTTTTTTCTTTTAGACTCACATGCACAAACATGCACACATAGTAATATAAAGCTTTATTTTTGAAGAAATCTTGTTTAGCTAACACACAGAAGTCATCTGGAAGAAACAAACCATGGAAACCACTGTGTTCAGAGAACTATAGTTTAATTCCAACAGAGTAACAGTGAGATTACATTCATTGTTATGAAAATATTTTTGTTCCATCTACAGATGTATTATTCCCATGTGGTGTCTGGAACTGTATTAGTGTCCTCAGTGAGAAGTAATATTTTGTTGGCTTCTTTGTTCTTCTTAAATATATTGAAATTACGTGGACAGTTCAGACTTTTGTCCTGACTTTTGAATCATCACCAGCGTGTTTTATTGTGTTACATAAGACAATAATTTTGACTCCTTGTGGGTTTTGTACTTTGTTTCTGCCAAGTTTTTATTAACCTTTCTGGTGTAAGTCTGTGTCTTAGTTAATATGTCAAAGCAAAGAGGGAAAGAAACCAATTCATACTAATTTAGTGTTCTTTGTTTATGAAGCACCATTCAGCAGTTTAAAAATGGTAGATGGACCTGTTGGGTTGACAATGAAGCCTCCTGTATTTATGAAACATCTCCCTTAAGTCTCTGAAAATATTTATATTATGCACACTGTTACTCTAGTATCTTGCCTTCTGACTTTAAGTGACTCAGTTCTACTTTAACATGGTTTTTGTGCATGATTCTGCACTCAAGGATCAGTCAGATTTGCTTGGATTACAGCCCACATTCCCTTTAAAATCAGTTAGGGTACTTGTGAAACTGAGTTGCTCCTCAGGTAGCACTTCGTGCAATCTCCCCTGAGCTTCTTCTCTATGTTGAATACCGCCAGCTTTTTCAGCCTCTATTGTTGAAGTGCTCCAGACCCTTTGTCATTTTGGTGGTCCTCTATCAGACTAATACATCTGTGTCTTTATCATACTGTGAGGCAGTAGAACTGGACACTGAACTACAGAGACATTCTCCTTTTCATTCATTTCTGTGAAAGGTGTCACTTCATTTCTGGGATGCTTTAATCTCTATCAGAGTGAGGAAACTGCTTCATTCCATGGAAAGCTGGGGTTTAACCTCACCCTTTTCCTCATTTTTAATGATAAAATAAGATGATCCTAGTTTTTTCAGATAGATTTTTGTATTTTCATATGTGTTTTCTTATTCTTGACGTGGCTTATGGTAGGATTTGACAGGTTGATTCACACTTACAGTCTTCCATTCCAGACAGGTACCTTTATGCTCCTCATGTAAACTTAAGACTAACATTCATTCATTCAGGATTTAATACTATAATGTGTTGGTGTCTAGTCTATCAAGATTAGGCACTGGTTCATTTCCAGTTTGAAGACCCTGGTCACAGAAATGGGAAAAAACAAAATCTCAGCCTCTTTAGTGTAACTTCCTGCATCCATGAAACAAGCACTTCTGAACACATCTGGTGTTGCTCCGGAACACTTAGACAGATTTATAATGTGGTCACCCCTAATCTGTATTGTAGCAGAGCTTTTGCTTGTATTTAAAAGACTATCATCTATCTCATCAGAAAAAAGTACTTGTGAAAAAGCTGAAGTGAACTCCTTGCCTGTCAGGAAAGATAGTTTACAAATACAGGATTAGGTTGTCCTAGAAAATAGAGCTGCTGATCTCAGCGTGGCAGCCTGTGGAGGTCTAAATCACATCCCATCTGGGATTTATTCCATTAGAATTTCTTTTTTTCTTTTTTTTTTTCCTTTTTTTTCTTTTCCTTTTTTTCTTTTCCTTTTTTTCTTTCTTTCTTTCCCACTTTCCCTCCTCTTTTGTCCTGTATTTCCAGCATTGGATGGTTATCTGTCCACCAGACACCTGCTGTTAGTAGATACAACACATCTTAGCTAGGCATGAATGAAGTGTACTCATGAACAAAATCTGAATTTTATACTCTTGATAACTCAGATTATCCATTCCATTCCATGACACAGTTCTACATTTGCCAATCAAATAAAATAGATAGGAAGATAGCTGAGAGAGTGAAACCAAATTTTTAAAATATTGGTAAATTTGTATGTGGTAGAAAAAGAAACAAGACATCTAAATGCAGAATAAAATACTGTATTATCTTTTCCCAGTGCTTTTATCTCTGTGATGCCAGAGGTTCTGATCCTGCTAGAGGCAATCAGATTTGATGAGAATATTAGCTTGGTTTGCAGCCAAGAAATAGGTATAAAGATCAGACATCATTATAACTTTCTGAAATGTATTAAAAGTGAGGCTTATTTTATTATGCAATATGTAATAAGAAGACCATTATTGTAATTATTCCAATTTATTTAAAATCAAGATTTTTGCACTGTATCCTTCCAATCTCTTATGCCTCAAGGCAGATCAAAACAAAATTTGTCATGTCCTATCCTAGCACTGGAATAGGCTTCCCAGGGAGATGGTTGAGTCACCATCCCTGGATGTGTTTAAAAACCGTTTGGACATAATGCTCAGGGTCATGATATAGCAGAGAGTTGTTAGAATTAGGGAAGTGTTGCAGTAGGCGTTAACGAGGCATCACGATGTGACACGATAGGACCTCCCCTGCTCTGTGAATGATGTGTGATGCGTGCTTAAGGGGCGTAGACGAAGCAGGATGTGTATATAAAGAACTGTAGTGCCTTAATAAACGCCATTTTGCTACATCCCCATATTGGTGTCTGTGTAGCTATGACCCTTGCAAGGGGAGATCGCTAGCCCCTGGTGGGCCTGACCTTCCAGAACGGGGACAACAGGGAAGTATGGTTAGGTCATGGTTGGACTAGATGATCTTTAAGGTCTTTTCCAACCTGAGTGATTCTATGATTCTATGATCCATCTAGAGAGCAATCAACATTTATTTGTATCTGTTGCATGCATAGCCTTCTATCTAGAATGATTTTTGAGAGACCTAAGTTGACTGAATATGTCTAATTGAGATATACAGATCAGAACACAACATCTACAGCAGCATCAGAGCTCTGAAGACACTGGATCAAAAATATAGTAAAAATATTGCTTTCCAAATGAAATCAGATAACCTGTGGTAAGGCATGTTGATAAGGAGGACACATTTCTTATTTATGCTGCTTGCTACTGCAAAGTATCATGTTTGTTGTTCATCTGTCTCTTCAGTGAATTCTAGATAAAATGTTGTTTCCTTCCTGGTTTTAGCTGTTGTGAACATTAGCAAACCTTGAAGATAATTTGTCCTTAAATGTCATAACACTCTCTTTTCCTTCAGTCATTCGAAACACTTAACCCTGGCAGTATTTGGGAAACTTCCTATATTTTGGGACTAACGTATGTAATAACATGTATAATATTCTGATTTTTGAAATGACATTCTTTAAAACCTGATCACAATTCTTCACCACTTGGATTATTATTTTATTGTTATAGTCCCTACATTTTATCTACTCTGGACATCAATGGAGTACCAAGTCATGCCTCTGCAGCTTACTGCAAGATAACTTATTTTTTTCCATGGAAATCCCAAAAAGAAGTATACATTACACCTCTGCTCTCAATTCATAGTATGAGCATACCATATATTCTCTCTTGAACATGGGCTGTCTATTTTTAGTCCATATAGTACTAAAGCTGTTTGTAAAAAAAAAAACAA
>VXAB01006988.1:142871-220410 GCA_013399175.1 Odontophorus gujanensis
CAAACCAAAACATATATCTTATTGACATTTTTCTGTCATTTTAGGGGAAAGGATCATCAGTTATGTGCTCATCTTCACATAATCAGTATATAAAGTTTATTTCTAAAATACTGTAATTTCAGACTAGGAGGAAGACATGATTTATGAAAATGTAGGAATTAAAGAAAAGAACAAAGTATAAAGTTAGTAATATTTGACCTGATTTATATATGATTATTTTGTATCGTCATTCACTATGATTATGTGATAACAGCCATTTGTCTTTAGATAAACTGCTCAATGCTACTGAGGCTGTAAGTGCTACATAAATGAAAGTACGAGATTTATCTATTTATGTAGTAAGATGTTGAGGTCACATCCTAGCCCTTGAAGTCTTAAATACAGAACTTTTAAACTCATAAATTAAGTCAAGTTTGGCTTTGTGGTCTATTGTTAATATAATTATTCTGTTGGAGTATCTCATCTAAATAACATTTTTTTTGCTTGTGTTTTGGGAGATAAGTCTTGTCAAGAAGTAGTCTTCATAAATCACAACCATACTATTACAATTGGAAGGAAGAGAAGATGAGATCCCAAAGCTAGTTCTGCACTGCCACGATTCTGAGAACACAGCTCCAGTGAAATTTATGCACCAGAAAACAACTTTATGGTCCAGTAACAGATTGTCAAGTACAGACATTAACACTCAAATGCAACTAAAACTTACTTGATATTGTCATAGAAAAATGTGTAAAAGCAAGATTAGACAAAAAAATGAATATACAAATAGAAAGAGGAATACACATCACTGAATGCTACAATGATTTTGTGTTATAGTACAAACTATACCCAACAGCTAGAACATACTGTCTCTTATCAGTAGAGTAGTGAATGTGCTGATAGGTACTGTGGGGACATGTGTACCCTCACAGTATATTGTTTCCCTCTGTTCCCTTTGTTCCACCAACACAACAGGAAAAGTTCATTTTTGCCTTATTCCCTGGTCCAGCTATTTCTTTAACTTTGTCTTGAAATTTATTTTATTTTTTATAAATTGAGACAAAATTTGCCTTCAGAGCATCTCTTGTTCTCAGAAACCGAACAACTAATACACCTCACAACCTCCCACCATCAAACTTTTGCTGCCTAGGCAACACCCTCTCAAATAAAGTATGAGTCAGAAGGAGAATTTAGAGAAATAGATATGAAGGAAGAATAATCCCAGATTTCATAAGCATGAGATCTGCAGGTATGTGGAGAAGCAGACCAAGAGGATTTAGAAAAGCTCCATCTTCAAGAGAGAACACATCACTGGAAGTGGAGATGTGCTATGGAAATAAGGGGAAGGTATGGAAAAATAAGTCTCATAAAGATGATTCACCATGTTTTTAATTTATAAGAAAACTTGAGAACAATAATATCAGTGCTTTTTTATAACAGCCCTATCTGCCAAACCTAACAATAAGCCACAAGCATTGTCCTCATCAAGATACATGCCCCTAAACTTTTGCCTTTGACTAAATATAGTTTGAACGGCAGCTAAGCTGGCTTAAATGACTAAGCATTTCTTCAGAGACTAGAAAAGAAGACATGCAAACTTAGATTGTGAAAGTATCATCACTACAGTTTATCTCTTGTATAAACAAATTCTTAGTCCCAGTGTTCTCTGATTTTCAGAGGATGACATGAACTCTGTCCAGTGAAGTTTCCCAATGACTCCATCAGGAAAGTAAATAACTGATTGAGCCATTTGATTTAGTTCTGGATGCCAAAGACACAAGGGTTTATTTTGAACAAAATTCCTGATTCCAAAGGCTACATTTTCATTCCACTGTTTTTCATGGAAACAGACAATCTAAAGAAACCTTTGTACTGTTTAGTATTTCCTTTTACTTATCTTTTGACAAAGTAGGTCTACTAACAGATATGCAAAGAGAGAGAATATTTACCTCAATAGCAACTGAGATAATGTGAAGATCTGCTCCCAAAACATGCACTCAGTACCCACATTTCTGTCCAATTTATGGTAGCTATACTAATTTACTGATGTAACATTGTCAGTTCTGTAAAAATAACTTGCCCTTGTAATTAAAAATCTTATTAGACTTACAGTATTTTTTAAACATGATTTCACACTTTTTTCCAATTCTGTCAGGGCAAAATGTCTTCACCTAGTTCATAACATAGTTTCATTTAATTCTGTAAATTTAACACTAGCTTTAATAAAAAGAAAAGAAAAATGAGAAAATGTTCTCTCCTGCTCTTCATTTATGCCCTCAATCCAAAGAGTTTAATAGCTAGCACATGCAATAGTTCTTAGTCCTACTGTAATGGGAAGTGCATGAGTTAAAGTTGCATCATGTGGCAGTGAAGTAAAAAGCTGAAAGTTCCACCATCTTAATGATAAAGTAGAAAAAAATGTTGGTGTAAAGTAAGGACTGCGTGTCACCTGCCTGATTTGGATGTACTCTGAACTCATTTGTTATCTGAATTCAGAGGGTCCAAAACTTCTTTTACTTCAGAAGTAAAGTGCAAATTTACAGTAGTTCACTCAAACTGAGCACATCTAAATTCTAATAGAGTTCTAAAGACTTCAAAGCAGGAACAGAAAGGTATTAGGCACTCATGTGGATATTTTGGAAAGTGAATATTTGGACTAGAACCTTGTATTTAAACTGGTTAAAGCTAAGTGAGATGAACTGAAACCACTAACAGTTTCTAGCAGGAGATGAACATGTATGTTAGTCTGCGTTGTGAGTCAGGTCAAAGTGCCTGTTGCAACTAAGGAAGTTATTTGAGACCTTCAAGGGACTAGATCACTGGAGAGTTACTTAAATAGTCAAATCCTCACATTCTCATCTAACTAATGTCAAAGGCACTTTGGAGAAAGTTCAAAATCTTGACTGACTGTTTTCAGTTTATCTGTTCTACAACATTTTCCTATTATCATAGTAGTACAGGATGAGGATTCCTCATTAGTTAAATGTGCTGTCTTAGATTAAAGGTTAGTTTCGAAAGGGAGGTCCATCATCAGCTAATTTGTTTGTCTGCCTGGCAGGCTGTTATTCGCTGTGGAAAAACTTAAAGCCCACAGTATAATGGCATTTCTGTCTGGTATTCGTAATTCTAGCCACACAGTCCTCTTTCTCCAAAATTCATCTGCTCATTATTTCTTGAAGCCAACTTTATTTTTTCTGCAAGATGCAACAATAAGTAAACAACATATGTTACTGATTCAAAGAATTAACAAGAGTATTTTTTTGATGCTAAAAAATCCTCTCTGTTGAGTGTGTGCAGTGTACTTTCTGCTTTCACTATTTTATCCTGTTTCTAAGTGTTTCCATTCAGAAGCTGAAAAGGACTTAGACGTTAGTTGCACATTTGTTTTGAGACATTAATTGTCCTTCTAAATATACTCTACATACACTCACACAAATATTTTTTTCTTAATCTCTCAATCACTCTAGAAGCAATAGAAGACTTGATCTTTAAAAAACTGTTTCGTATTGTTGGGTAAGTTGAAGTCCCTATTTTCTCCACTGGAGTAAGATTTCATCTCTGGATTAGTGACACCATGTTCAGCATATATGTTACTAGCAACCAGTAAATTGAGCCTGCTCATTCTGACGTTGTTTTCAGTGGAGAAGATCTGTACCCAAATGCCATCACATTTTCCTTTTTAAGATTCTAAATATTACACTAATATTATAAGTGTAATAGTGGAAAAATATTTTTTTGCATTATACACAAAACCATATTGAAGATTATAATGTTAAAATCAATAACATTTAACTAAAATACATAAATAGAATAATCCATTTGATTTTTGGATGATCCTTTTCAGCAAGCAAAAGTAGAGGTATAATTTTATTGTATGCTCAATTCTTTCCATTAATCTTACTCACTTCCACAGTTTGCAGGAAAGCCTCTGATTCACATATTTACTAATATTCTCCAGCTCTTACTTGACCAAATTGTTCTTTGGCTTGGAAGAACATTTCTGTCAATTCTGTTTACGTATGTGTTCCTCTAAATCTCAATTCACAACTCTATTTACATAGAGAATTGTAATTAAATATCAGTAAACATCATTTTTATGTTAAATAATGAGCTAGACAAAAGATAAAGCCACATGAGTTTGTTGGCCTATCAAAAGTTGTGAATCTATAATGAATCATATGAATTTTCAGATAGAGAAGATGACAAAAATTCTGAAAATCACATAATGAAAAGTAGAAAAGAACTCAGTATTGAAGAATAATTCTCATTTAGTAAAGTTAACCTGTACCCCCAGCATTTTGCGATCACTTTGTAAAAATCTTTTCTTTATCTGAATGTCAAACATTTTTTTAATGCTCACCACTATGCTTGTTACTGGCAAAATATTCCCATGGCTTTATATAGAGTTTATTGTTGTATTCTGGTAGCACTACAACCTTTTATCTGTCAAAACTTATGCATTCTTTAAAGACAGTACACTCCTTACAGATATAGGACATACTCTATGTAAGACATAATACACAAATTTAGACCTGCGTAATACGAAGGGTGGTTCATGATATTTGGTTCTCTGTAGCTGTGTAAATAAGGTGTGTATGCTAAATAAATTAAAGAAAGAGGTGGTCTTATGTGTTTGGTATTTTTCTTCAAAATACTGAATCACATATGTATATTCAGTACTCATAAATTATGGCAAGAGACTATGAAAATGACTGGGATAGATAGAAACTTTAGAAGTTTCATGGAACTGCAGTAAAATATCCAAAAGAGAAATATATTGATGTAACAAGTTCAACAATTTTTTTTTGTGTGTGTGTGTGTGTGTGTGTGTTTTGTTGGTTGTTTTCTTTTTGTTTTTGTTTTTGTTCTCTGCTATTCTCTGTTTCTTATTATTCAATGTTAGGAACATTTTAAGATGTATATTTACAGTTTGATATGTTTTAGGATAAATGTATTTGTGTAATCACACAAAATATATTTTTAGTCTATGGAGTAGTAACGAGCCTTTGATTCTAATGGTGATACCCCATCAGAAAATCAAAGAATGAGTATATTATTTCAAATGTCCAATGTAGTTATTTTTTCCAAATTTTCACGAAATGTTAGTATGTGGCATGCACATTGAGTATTACTCAGTTACACAACCATCAGTTAGAATGTCTGATTTTTTATTCTTTTTTTATTTTTATTTTTTAATATACGTATTCTCCGAGGACTCTGTGCTCTTAAACTATGCATACCCATTTGTATAGAATACTGTCAATTGTTTGTACTGCGATGTAGTCTGCATTTCATTGTCTCCATCTACTCAGTTATTTCTAAATTTTCTTGACAATTCGTCCAGGAAGACCTATCTGAAATCAGGCATCTGCTTTTGATTAGAATCAGTTGTGGTTTGTACATATCAACTTCTAATCTTGCTTTAGACACTGGACCTTCGTGTGGTCACTAGTCCCTACTGGCTGAATGATTTCTAATTTGATTATCCTGCATTAGTCACCATCCACCAGATGTAGACATGAGAAATTTCCCAGTGGGTTTATAAAGTCATTTATGACAGGAAGCAATTTTTCAGTGCATTCATCACTTCAGTCTCTATCATGCCATTTCTTTCAACAAAGTGTTTTTGAAATGTAATACAGAAAAAGGTGAAATGATACAGCTCCATCTATAATTGTAATGGTGACGTCTAGAAGTTCTTGATATAGCTAAAACTCAGCTGGATTGTTCACAGAAAAGTTAGTCTTCTACTTTCTAAATCATTAGTACTAGCTTCTGTACATTTCTGTTTTTACGTGCCATTTTCAGTGATTCTTATTTTTGTGAATGCATTGAATTTCAGTGATGTGGTATAATTCTGTTGCACAGGTAAGCATCACAGTCTCTTGCTCACTCCCCCTGCAGTGGAATGGGGAAGAAAATCCGAAGAGTAAAACAGAGAAAATGTATGAGTTGGCATAAAAACAGTTTAATATAGGTAAAACAAAAGTTTCATACAAAAGCAAAGCAAAAAAATAAAATAAAATAATCTCTATTTCCCAATAGCAGGCAGAGGTTCAGCTACTTCCAGATAAACAGGCCTCAAAATTCTGTCTCTCCAGACTCCCCAATCTTCCTTTCACCCAGCTTTTGTCACTGAACAAAATGTCATATGGTATGCAACATCCGTTTGCTTAACTGGGGTCAAACGTCCTTACTGTGTCCCCTCTCAGTTTGTGCATCCCTGGCCTACTGTGTAAGAAATGGAGATGATGGTGGTACTATATAGCTAAATAAATCATCAGTATGTTCTCAGAGTCACAAAATGACCACCTGTCCCAGTCTCTCCTCAAGGAGGAGCACCCAGTGCAGATAGCCCAGGACTACATCCAGGTTGTTTCTGAACTTCTCCAAGGAGGTAACTCCACATCTTCTGGACAAACTATGCCAGTGCTCCATCACCCACACAGTAAAGTGCTTCCAGATGTTCACATGGAACCTCCCACTTTTCTGTTTGTGCCCATTGCTTCTTGTTCTGTCACTTGGCACCACTGAGAAGAGCCTGGCTCTGTCCTCTTTGCATTCTGTCATCAGGTGTTTATAGACATTGATTAAAAATTCTTGAGCCTTCATTTCTTGAGGCTGAAGAATCCCAGCTCTCTCAGCCTTTCCTCATTGGAGAGATGGTCTAGGCCCTTTGTCTTTTTCAGCATTGCTTTTGTCTTAAGTTCAAAATGTAGGACCATAGGAACTACCATGAAGAAAATTAATGCTATTCCTGTCAAAACCAGTACAAGTGGTTACTGACATACTCATAAATGTTTCGTTTTTAATGGTATGCAATTAGTATGTCATTAGTTGCCAGTCATACTATACTGGCAATATTATAATAGTTCTGTATTAATTTATAATCACATTTTATTTCTATTTGGCTATCAACCTAAAATTATGTATAAGAGAAACCAAAATTTTAATTAATGGATTGATGTGTGGAGGCAGCAATGTCCCTGTAAGGGAACATCTTTTGAGAGCATCTAACATAGTTTGAAAAAATAGTCAGGTCTTCCGGGGCAGATACCTTTCTGAAGCAATCAGAAAAAGATGACTCTGTTGTTTATTATGTGTGTTATCAATTAGATCTTCAGGAAGAAAAGATACTACCTGTGAAACACAGAGGAGGGAAAAGGTGTTTACATGGGAAGGACCACTAAGTTAGCTATATAATATGGGAGAGAAAAAAGGGGCAGATGACTTATTTCCTGTGGGACAGGGAAAAGGAAGAAATATAATGTGTCATGATATTCTTGAGAAATGTTCATTTTCCAAATGCTTCTGAGAGGTAAAAACAAACAAAATTGACTCATGACTGGGTCTTGGATTGAATGAAATGTATATTTAAAAAAAAATATATTAATCTTGACTTTTCATCCAAGAAGAACAAGATGTACTTTGCATTTAAATATCAGGCCTGAAATCTTGTCAACCATTCAAGACTTCTTTTTCTCACATCGGGAAAGTTAGTTCACCTGTTTTTTCTGGAAGACTTTATTCCCCTGTGACTATCTAAAGAATTACACAAAAGCAAGCTGACTTGAAAACATTGTGTAGGTTTTGTTGGATATCTGAGTCAAGACTAAATTAGATTTTATGAAGTTGAAAATGAAGGAATGAAAGAAAGATAGAGGAGGTCGAAGCAAAAGTGTAATTTCTGCTCTGAGTTTTCCTCCTGGTAGATACTGTTTAAAATTATTTTGCTAACATGTACACTTTGGAAAAATCTTTTCCTTTTCAGAAATGATGAAGAAATGATAATAAAAAAATTCATAGTGGTTAAATATTTTTTGTGCAATGTGGAATTGAAGAGTGCAAAGGGAATAACCTAAATGTTAAACACATAGCTTATCTCCTTGATCTGCCTAGTAACGGGATGGAGAAAGGTAATCACTTGCAACAATGAGAATTTCTTTCTTTCATTCTGTTCTTTCTTTCCCTTCCTTCTCCTTCATTCCTTTCTTTGTACCATTTCTCCGTTCTTACTTTCTTTCTTTTCCCAGTATTTAATTTGCTGTTATAAACAATTTTTATTATTCCTAATTTGGTAAATGAAAGTCTCTGAAAAATCTGTTTAGCTATGGAAAAAAATTTTTCCTGGACCTTGTGAGAAGTTTCAGTTCTTCATGGCTGTTATATCCAGTCACAGGAGAATACCTTGAGCAGAATGAGGTCTAGCATTCACTGAGTATATTTGGCCTTGAATTCCACAGTTTATTTTTATATAAGATAATTAAGTGTTGCCTAGAGCAAGGAGAAGTGTGCATCTTTTTCCTTCAGGGGTACATTGGTAATAGCATGAGTTGGCCAGCTCCTGGAAGGCTTTTCTGTTTATACTCATATTCAGCGCTAGCTCATATTTCTGTTTGTTTCTCCACGGGCCACTTTGAGTAAAGCAGATATGTATTTACTCTGTGATCTACAGTCTTACAGAAAAAAGGCACATTTCCTTAGTTGAGACCTGGCTGAATCTGAGCTGAAATCTGACATGTGGTTTATTTTAATGGGAAATTTCTTTTGTTTCACCATGGTATTTGTCATCTCAAAGTAACTGCAAGTTTTACTCATACATCCTCTCTCATGTGTGGGATTTCCCCTGTGATGGGAAAAAATAGCAGTGTGTCATGAAATTTGAGTACTGAAAGGGAACACCTTTTCTCAATCTTCCACTATTTGAAACACAAAGTAATAGCATCAAAATAGGAAGGCTAGTATCAAATAATACTGTTTTTTTTTCTATTTTTTTTCCATTTTACTTTGACATAGTAAAAGCAGAATGTCACAGATGCTGCTGTGATATAAAAATGCAGTTCTCCCAGACTCTCCAAAAGAAAAGGTACGCTAACATTTTCAAACATATGTAATGTTCCACTTTTATCTAGAGAATCTCAGTTAAAAGGTTGTTTGTGCTTTACCTATGAAAATCAGGGCACTTTTTCATGAGATAACATTTTTCCACCAAAAATATAGTTAAGGACATGAAGTCATTGAAACTATTACCTGGCTTAAGCATGTCAAATTTTGAGAACAGGCTTTGGAGAACTAAGAGAGAAAATTCTAAGTTCTAGAATCTTGACCCATGTAAACTGATCAATTGATTTGAATATTCAAAGTCTACAATATCAACTTAAAATCTAACTGACCTTTTCAATATGAGCCTGAACTTGCCTATGAAGTGAACGGGAGTATTAGTTAACTCTTAGTGAAAAATGATGTACTGAAACACTGAACAGTCTTTCATAATTTCCTTGAAAATGAGGACTTAGAGAAATCTCCCTGAAAATGCTAGCAATAAGATATAAGGTAGCATAATGAAAAAAAAAAAAAATTAAAAATTAAAAACAAAATTGTTGACTGAATTTCTTCATCTGTACGCAGAGGAAAATATGCTGATTCTTATTAGCTTGATGGGTCTTTTTTTACCAGTAATGAAAAAACTTCAGTGTATTTTTAATTAATATAATTATATAAATTGTATAATCCCCACAAATCCCTATAAATTATAACTCCTTTTCCCTTCAATAGCATTTCTCTGGCATCTAATGACTAGGAAATAAGGTAGTGAATAAATTTTCAGTGACTTACTCATATTATTCAAACATTGGAGGCTCAAAAATTAGGTCAAAGTTAAAATTACAGACTGAAAAATTTCACAAGTGGAAATGCATTACACATAAAAAATGATAGTTCTGCATGATGATGCACAGTTCTGGTCTTAACAGTCTGTGGAACAATTGCTTAATGTATTTTTCACTGTAAATTAAAGTACAGATTGTTCAAAGGGGTACAAAAGCAGAGTGAAAGCCATAAACTTGCAAGGAAGAGGGAGTTGGGTGGATGACACTAAGCTGAATGGTGCTGCTGATGTTCTAGAGGGAAGGGAGGAATACTATCCAGAGGAAAGGATATCTGGAATGTAGGCATGGAGAGCTGGTTGTAAGAAACAAGATGAGGTTTAATAAAAGCAAGTGTAGAGTCTCATGTCTGAGAAGGAATAACTGTGTGTATCACTACAGGTTGACCCAGGTGACCTGTTGGAGAGAAGCTCTGTGGAGAAGGACATGGGGGTCCTGGTGGATGACAAGTTGGCCACAAGCCAGCAGCATGCCCTTGTGACCAAGAAGGCCAATGGGATCCTGGAGTGCATTAAAAGGAGCATGGCTAGCAGGCCAAGGGAGGTTATCCTCCCTCTCTACTCTGCCCTGGTCAGGCTTCACCTGGCGTACTATATTCAGTTCTGGGTTCCCAGGTACAAAAAAGACAGGGATCACATGGAAAGAGCCCAGCAGAGGGCCGCAAAGATGATAAAGGGCCTGGAGCATCTCCCCCTGTGAGAAAAGTCTGGGTGACTTGGTTCTTTTCAGCCTTGAGAAAAGAAGACTCAGAGGGGACCTTATTAATATTTATAAATATCTTAAGCTTGGGAGAGAAAGTTACAAGACCAACCTCTTTTTAGTGGTCTGTGGGGACGGGACAAGGGCCATAAACTGGAGCATAGGAAGTTCTGCTTCAATATGCAAAGGAACTTCTTCATGGAGAGTGTGATGGAGCACTGGAACAGGCTGCCCAGAGAGGTTGTGGAGTCTCCTTCTCTGGCAATACTTAAGATCTGTCTGGATGCCTACCTGTGCAACCTGACATAGAGAGCCTGCTGTGGCAAGGGTGTTGGACTTGATGATATCCAGAGGTGCATTCCAAACCCTATAATTATGTGATTCTGTGAATCTGTACAGGTTTAAGAGGTGGGCTCATACCAACCTTAAAGGGAGAGACTGTTTATTATAGCATGTAGTGACAAGATGAGTGGAAATGGATTTAAACTAAAAAAGGTAGAGTTAGGCTAGATGTTAGGAAGAAATTCTTTACTGTGAGGGTGGTGAGACATTGGAATTTGTTGCCCAGCAAGACTGTGGATTCCACCTCCACAAGGAGGGGTCACAAGTTCATGGGGCTTTGAGCAACCTGGTCAGAGGGAGGTGTCCCTGCCTATAGCAGGGGAGTTGGAACTAAATGATATTTAAGGTCCTTTCCAACCCAAACCATTCTATGATTCTATGATTTTGACAAGATGCTTTCCTTTGTTGACCTTTGCACATTATATGCTCATTACATTACCAAAACACATCTCCATCCTAAAAGCTTCCTGTCTCCAAGGTATAACCACTCCTCACTGATCATGCACTCTGAAATTTTTAGCCCATACCTTTAAAAGTGAAGTGAGATAATGTTACATCAATCAAAACAAAGATATGTAATGACTGGCATCAGTCAAGGTCCACCTGCAAAATAAGAAATAGTATGAAAATGGCTTCAGAGGGGGGAAAGATTAGAGAAGATATCATAACAGACAAGTTGTGAGAATGCCTACAGACTTCTGGGATCAGTTGATTTGCCCAGTAGGAACACCTATTTCTTGTATTGTCTTGGATAACTTCACATGCTTTGCAGTGAATTTATCACCAGCTATCCAAAAGAAAATGTAATAGGTTGCTAATAAACTACACCATTCACTAAGTCAGCCATGTGAGTTGTGACTGGACACAGACAAAATTGCTTCAGTAATGCACACATATGAGCTCTGACCGAACACTACTAGATCAATTATGAGAGGGTCATGAAAAGATTCAGAGAATGCCACTAGATGTGTTGCACAACGTGCTGCTTGTGAATCCATAATCATGATAGTTCATACACTGAACATGACCTGACTTATAGTGTCAGACTGGCATCACTTAGAATGTTGCCTCTTTAAAAACAGTCATTAATGATGATTCCAACTTCTATAACTTACTGTTCACACTTTCCTCTGTTGTTTCTAAAAATCTTTTCACCTTGCCTCTAGCCACGCTCTTCACGCTCTTTTTAATTAATTTTTTTTTTTTAAGAAAACAACATCAAAGTAATCTAAACCTACTTTACTAACCAGATCTGTCCTACTCAACTGTTAACACAGAACTGAGAGTTCTAATTTAAAAACTTGACTGGATAAAGGAAAGGGACAGATACCTCTAGAGGAAAAAAACTCATGTTCAGATTGAATTCATTTGAAGTAAAATTGTTGTCACTCTCTCTTCATAGGCATAATTCAAGGTATGAGGATGAATAAGAATACAAACGTGCAACATATAGACACAAATAATAAATTAAACTAGATGAAGATTTTATCACTAAAGACTGAATATAAGGGGTGTAATCCTCAGGAATTCTGCTCAGGGTAGGTAAAGGGAGCTTGCTAGAAACTGTAACAGAATTTAAGACCGTATGAATATACGAACATCTGTTTTGATCCACAAACTCATCCGTGTCAATATCACACTGTTGATGGTGGTCAGCAAATGCTTCAATAACTGTGCAGCCATGAAGCTTCCAGTCATCTCTGACTGGAGATTTCTCAAACTGAAGATTGGCACTGCATCACCAGGTTTATTAGATTCTGATGGATATTCCATTCCTAAATTTGTTTAATGTGTTTTCAAGCCCATTTACAGTTTTGCAATGAAAGAAATCTGTAGTACTGAGTTCCAAAGTATAATGAGGTGTTATGTGAAAAAGCACTCCTTTTATTCCCTTCTGACCTTGTGCATGATAATTCCACTTGGTGGTTTCTGATCCTTGTTTTATAATATAGAGTGAATGATTATTCCCTTGTCACCTTCTCCATCCCATTCATGATTTTCATGCTTATCAGATCACCCTCAGTTGTTTCTTTTCCTGAGAAGAGTTCTAGTCTATTTAAAATCTTTTCATATGGAAAGTATTCTTTGCCTCTCTCAGTTTTCAGCTATCTTGCCTTAAAATGTATGAGATGTATGTCTAAAAAGTTTTTGTTTTTCTCTTCAATCCAAGACATTTTATCTTTAGGCACATGTATTGATGTGTGGATCCCCATGGACTACCAGTAGATTAATTTCTAGATTAATTATTTGTTTTCACTATTTATTTCCCAACTTTTAACTAAGCATTGATCTCTGAGGGGACTTATTCTCACTTTGGTGAGGAACATTTGAAAAGTCTACAAAAATCCAGGTGTAAGATATTAATTAGCTCCCCTGTAATCCTTACGTATCTCAAACAATCTGCAGTGAAGCCTGATTTTTCCCACCTCCCAAAACCTCGTATTGTTACTTGTTGCATCTTATTTATTAATGTAGTTATGCAATCCAAGTACATCGTTTAGGAAAGAGGATCTTACTGCTATGTGCTTTCCTGGATTTCTTCCAACTTCTTCCTTGTAAACTCATTCAGAATCTTCAGTCTTCTAGAATCTAAGATGATTTGAACAATTCTGTCAATCTCAAACATAATCTGATTTTGAATCCTTGAGGAAAAATTTTGCTCTTTTCACATTGCCAATGACAAGAAGCTCATCAAAATTCTAAAACTTATATAAGCATACTTCAATATGAGTTACTTACTTGAGTTTGTGTGCCATCAAGAATGACTCAGCATTAGTGCTTACCTGTATTCCTCCATAGTGAACACCAAGGCAAATAATTCACTTACTATTTCTTCTACGGCTGTATCTTGTTGAAATGATTCTATGTCATTTATGTTATCCATCAACCCTGAAGAGAGACTGGCAAGCATCCTGTTTTTGATATGTTTAAACAAGTTTTATTAGTAGTTTTTATCCCTTATGCAATTATCCAGCAAAGAGATTTTTGGCCTCTCTTATTCCAGACTTGCCAGAGTTTGCAGTTTGTTTGACCTCCTTTTCTTGAAAGCATTTTCCTCTTCTTGATGAATATCTTTCTGTTTCTAACACATCGTGCATATCTTCTGTGTTTAATTTCTGTGCATCTCTTAAAGTCTCTTTGATTAGGAGGGTTGTATTTACTATAGGTCTTACATTGTTTTAAAACAATTTCCTTGTCACCTGTAAGCAGTTATTTGCAGAGACTGTGGGAGGAAGACATCTGTTATAACATACTTGAAGAAAAGAAAGATTTTGTATTAGAGAAGCTCAAATGTTTAAACGTGCTCAGACAAGGTTCACAGCTTTGAAAACCTTTATTTTATGCTAACTCTGTCAAAATAAAACAAGAGTAACACTAATTAAAAAAAAAAAAAAAGAATGCAACATTAGGAGCATTGTTTCAGGTCATATGAAATGCTCAGTGTTCCTCCTGCTAACAGAAAGTCAATATACTATCTTACTTTTTCAAGAGGAATCTTCAATAATGTTTTGAATGTGAAGGAAGGATCCTGACTGCCCATTATGAAAAGGACTACTGTAACCCAATTTCCTGACCTGTGATTCCAGATTAACATTTCTCAACATTCAACTCATCCTCCCTAAATGTTGTCTTACAGATGAACCTCAGTTAGGTCCAATCATGTTTCTCTGCCTACTTTTTTAAAATGCTGCTTTTAACTAAATCATTGTATGAACTAGAAAAGTAAACAATATTTAGACATACAGTAGACAGAAAATTCTTGATGGTCAAGAAATGGTCATATGTTTTGATATATAGTAATAATCTTTTACGTTTCACTAGGGGGAAAAACAATAAACATAAAAAACATTTTTTTTTTTTTTTTGGTAATTAAAACAGTATGATTTCACCTAGTTAACTGTTAAGAGCCAAAAAAATAAGCATGTTCCAATTTCTGTTTTGTATGGCAAGCAGTAATTTCAGATTGGCTCTGACAGTATGGAGAAGTCCTAAAATTAGTATGGATAGAAGGAATGTAATACTATTAACTTTAATGATATTTTGTTCTCTACGTGTTCTTATACCTTCAGTAAGGACAGTGTGTTCTACAACTTTCAGTTGCTGATTTTTGGATTCAGTCTTCCTTTTTAAGATTCTTTCCACTCTATGAATTCTGTAGAACTGCAACCAAACTGAATCTTTCTTCAAAAACTGTCAAATGAGGAATTAGCTTAAAAAGCTTAATTTAAAAAAATGCTTAGAGCTACTGAAATCCAGCATTCAGAAAGTGAAAAATAAAAAGGAAATTCCTTTGGTTCAGTTGAACTTCAGTAAGATTTAGGGTCTAATTCAACTCAGCAGTGCGTTGCCTAAAATTCAGGTGCCACAAACATAGAGGGAAAATTCACAATGAAAGGTTATATCTTCACTCTGATTCCTGCGTACTCAGATGGCAGCAGGTTCTGAAAATGACACTAAGACACTAATAGGAAATGCCTAAGATGGCAGTTTAATTGATACTCCTACCTCAAAGTTTTTTTGTATACAACAAAATGCTGAACTTCAGAACATTTATAAAACTACAGTTCAGAGTTTGAAGGGCTCTTTTTCTAGTTATTTAATTTTTATTTTCTTATATATATATTTGCTAGTGTAATCATTTTCTCATTTTCACTTTTTCACATTTCCAAGTATTACTAAGAAGGATGCTAAGCATTTTTTTCTAGTGAGAGATCTAGAATCTCAAGCAGACACATAAATGTCTTGACTATTGAATCCCTGTCTCACCATTATACAAGCTTTCATAGTTACTTTTCAGTGACATATGACTCCTCCCACTGTCTGTTTTTAGTAAGTCTTGGTTAGAAAGCTGGTTGGATCTTTGAAGCTCCTGATCTAATTCTTCTCTGTCACTTAAGACTGTTACTGGAGCACAGGCTTTGCCCCAGAGCCTCTCTGTACTAGTATTTCCTGAGAGAAGGGTGAAAGTGTGAAGTAACAACATATTTTGTACAAGCCATGGGTGATTCTGCCATCTAACAGTTCCACATCTGGAAAGTCTCTCTAGATTTCTCTAAAAAAAAATAAAATGCAGAACAGATGTGCAGGACTTGTTTGTCATCACTTCCGGGTGTCATTTCCACTTCTGTATGGATCCTGCTTGCTTCACAGCTTCTGTTTCAGGGAAATATAGGTCCCACAGGTCCTGTGGCACTGGGTTTCTAAACTGCTATCCATCATATCTGAGAAGTCATGGCAATCGGGTGTAGTTCACAGTGACTGGAAAAGAGGAAAAATAGTCCCAATTTTTAAAAAGGAAAAAAAAAGGAAGACCAGGGAAATTACAGGCCAGCTAATTTCACCTCTATGCCCAGCAAGATCATGAAACAGATTCTCCTGCAAATAATACTAAGGCAGATGGAGAACAAAGAGGTGATCTGTGATAACTAGCATGGCTTCAGTGAGGGAAAATCATGCCTTTATCATGAGTTTACAGCATTAGTGAGTAAGAGAAAAATAACTGATGTAATCTACCCAGACTTGTGTGAAGCATTTGACACTATATCTTGTATGTCATCCTTGTCTCCAAATTGGAGAGATATAGATTTGACAGGTGGAGCACTTGATACATAAGGAATTAGCTGTATGATCATACCAAAGAGCTGTAGTCAATGAATTAATATACAGATGAGGACCGGTGCTGTTCTTCAGAGGTTAGTATTGGGACTGATATTATTTAACATTTTTGTGAGAGTCGTGAAAAGTGGGATGGAGTACATCTCCAGCAAGTTTGTGGATAATATGAAGCTGTGTGGTGGAGCTGACATGCTGGAGGGAAGGAGTTTCATCCAGAGGAACCTTAAAAGGCTTAAGAAGTGGGGCTGTGAAAATAGTGTGTAGTTTAACAAGGCCAAGTGAAAAGTCCTGCATGTGTGTGGAAGAAATCCCAAAAAAGAATACAGGTTGGATGATGAATGGATAGAGGGCAGTCATGGGGATACTGGTGGATGAAAAGCTCTACGCAAACCATTAATACAAACTTCCAGCCCAGAAAGCCAACCATAACCTGGGCTATATCAAAATAAGCAGACATAGTAGTTGGAAGGAAGGCTGAGAGATCTTAGGTTCTTCTTGTGAAGAGAAGGCTCCAGAGAGATGTTTTAGCAGATTTCCAGTATCTAAAAGGGGCCTGGAGGGAAGATGGAGAGGGATTCTTTATCAAGGAGTGTAGTGTTAGGACAAGGGTTACTGTTTTAAAGTAAAAGAGGGTAGGTTTAGATTATATATAAGGAAGAAACTTTGAGGGTGATGAGGCACTGTGACTGGTTGTTCACAGAAGTTGTGGAAGTCCTGAAAGCATTTAAATCCAGCTTGGATTGGGCTTTGGGTAACCAAACTCCTTATGGCAGGGGAGTTGGAACTAGATGAACTTCAAGGTCTCTTCCAACCCTGATCATTGTACGTACTGATGATTTTCAACAGTGTTATAAAGCTCTAGGAATTAATGCCAGCACATAGACCTCCTGAGTACTGATTTCTTACCAACAATTTCACGCAACATATCTGGAAGTAGAAATGGTTCTGCTTTTAAACTGTATAGCTGCTCCTTTACTGAAAGAAATTGTCTCTGTGTTTAGAATCCGAAATTTTTATTTAATTTTTTGCAAAAGGCAATTGGTAACTTCTTTTGTTGTTGTTGCCTCTTTGACACAGTAATTTTAGAAAATTATCAGCTGAAAAACACCATAAATGGCAATTCAGTGTATAAGACAGTACAAAAATAAATTTGCTATTCTTTCTGTGTTAGCATTTTTAGAATCTGTATTTACACTCCAAGAAACAACCTTTTATTTTTATT
This sequence comes from Odontophorus gujanensis, assembly GCA_013399175.1. NCBI lineage: Eukaryota > Metazoa > Chordata > Aves > Galliformes > Odontophoridae > Odontophorus > Odontophorus gujanensis. Next base: position 160,395 of record VXAB01006988.1, read on the forward strand.
TTTTTTTTCATAGAAAATCTTGTTACCTGCACATGCAGGAAGGAAATCACTGAAGGAATATTTTAAAGGTTAAATGTCTTTCTTATGTGAAATGTTTCATGCTTTAGGTGGTTTACTTATGTTTTGAAACATGTAAGCTTTTGCTTTTATATATGTTTTAATTTATTGTGCATGGCCTTAAAGCTTTACTACACAAGAAAAGAAACACTGTGGGTAGGCAGAACGCTGATATAAAACAATTTTCCCTGAAATCCCCTGTACATAGAGGATGATTAATTTCACAGCTGTGAATAAGGTCTGGTCTTATTTAGTATATACAGTCTATAAACAATGTATGTACAAATTTATATGCAATGAAACAAATAAAATGGCATAGAATTTACTTGGCTAAGAACAAGTATTGCATCAGTCTAATATCCAAAATTCCCTAAAGATAGGATGTAGTTCCCAGCTTTTCAAGATGATAATTTGATGGTCTAATAGTTTTTCATATAGCTGTTATAATACTAGGCAGATGTTTAATTCCCATATAGTCCATGGTATAGAAATCATGTTTTTTCATGTAATATGACTATCACCAGGATACAGTAGATGCATTTGGTTTAAATCAGGAAGTTTTGTTTTCAAACAATGTGCTATTTCACAAAACAATGTGGAGGATAAGAACACAATGTTTTTTAAGCTATCTCAATCTATTCTCTTTAACTGAGAGAAGTGATAAGAGTGGGATTACATTTTTGACAATTTTTTTTAATAAAAATTCAGAAAGAAAATATAGAAAAGAATAATAATAAAAAAAAGACTGTGGGAAATATGTAAGTTAGAATATAACAGACCATTCACTGCCAAATATGACATATCCTAATAATGCGTCCTGTATACACTGAAATAACATCCTTTATGTTTATTGATCATACTTTTTTAAAAGTATTGAGTAAAGCATATTACATCTTTCTTTTCAATTCTTTTACTTCTGATTCACTTCCAAGGTAATGACAAATACATCAGTAAAGTGACAGAATCATAGAGTCACGGAATGGTCTGGGTTGGAAGGTAGCTTAAAGATCATCTAATTCCAATCCCCTTGCCATGGGCAGGGTAATGAGTGATCCGTATTACCCAATGGACCAGTGACAGAGCCAGGATGACCACCTAAATAACCAGAATTCCCAGCAAGACCTAATGGATGCACAAAGTATTTAAGGGTTTTGATCACTTTTGTGTTTATCACCTAAGGTAATTCTGGAAATCTCAGTCATCATGTTCAACGCTTAATTTCATCTTTCTCTTAAAAAAAANTATTCACTGTAACATATGGAATAATTTTGTGTTTCTTTAATATATATATATATTTTTTTTTTTCCCATGTTTCAAGTTAATGTATGCAATATATTGACAGACAAATATCTGGTTGACACTGAAATCTGTGGACTTAATGAACACAGTAACTATTTCATGCTTGGATTATCAAGACTAAAAAAGAAAAAAAAAAACACAAAAACTTACTTTTCTCCTTGGACTAAGTTATAAGTTAAGTTATCAGTTCAGAAGATCTCCAGTTGTTCACGAAATGTTTGAACTTTTGTTGAGAGGGAATGACAACAGAATGATTCACTGACTGAGTCAGAGCTCCCTTTCCTTTCTCCCTCTTCCCTGCACCCTCCCCATTACTCTCCTCTTGCACTCCTGGCACTCTTAAAATGATTCTTTCCTATTGAAAGCTGAAAACAAATGATTGATAGCAGCAAGCTACTTGGCTACTCTGCCTTAGTCCTCTGTTCTTAGTAACCGAATCAATCCTGTTTTCTGCTGTTCTGGGGAAGTCTGAGGCTTGCATGTGTTGCTGAGTGCTGTCTGGAGTAGTCACTCTGCATCTGTGCATTGTTGTCCTGGGAAAGCGCAGCTAGCCTGAGGTTAGATTGTTTCTATGTGTTGACAAAATGCAACACCAGCTTGTGGCATACCTGAGCCACTGAGTACCTGACTTTGTGATGTAATGTGATTTTAATGCATGGGTTTTAGTTTGCTGACAATATTGTATATAAAAACACATGGGAATCTACTGACCTCATTTGAACGTAGGCCTGATAACTTTTCAAGAAGGCCTGAAGGGAAAATTCCTACCTCATAGGCAAACATTTAAAGCTTTATTCACATCTGATTTCACCTAGTTCTTTGAATGGCTTCAGTGACTTTATTGTTATCCAAGACGAATAAAGGAGACAGAATTTGAACCTAAATAACTGTATGTGTGTAAGAGAGAAAAAAGAGGTTGGAATCATTTTTCTGAAACTAGGGTCTTAAGAGATTATGTTTAATGTTCCTGTCTGTGGTACAAATTCTTCCCCTATGATCAATTCAAAGCCCATTCAAATCAGTGGNCCAAGGTAATGACAAATACATCAGTAAAGTGACAGAATCATAGAGTCACGGAATGGTCTGGGTTGGAAGGTAGCTTAAAGATCATCTAATTCCAATCCCCTTGCCATGGGCAGGGTAATGAGTGATCCGTATTACCCAATGGACCAGTGACAGAGCCAGGATGACCACCTAAATAACCAGAATTCCCAGCAAGACCTAATGGATGCACAAAGTATTTAAGGGTTTTGATCACTTTTGTGTTTATCACCTAAGGTAATTCTGGAAATCTCAGTCATCATGTTCAACGCTTAATTTCATCTTTCTCTTAAAAAAAATAAATATATATATATATTTTTTTTTTCCCATGTTTCAAGTTAATGTATGCAATATATTGACAGACAAATATCTGGTTGACACTGAAATCTGTGGACTTAATGAACACAGTAACTATTTCATGCTTGGATTATCAAGACTAAAAAAGAAAAAAAAAAACACAAAAACTTACTTTTCTCCTTGGACTAAGTTATCAGTTAAGTTATCAGTTCAGAAGATCTCCAGTTGTTCACGAAATGTTTGAACTTTTGTTGAGAGGGAATGACAACAGAATGATTCACTGACTGAGTCAGAGCTCCCTTTCCTTTCTCCCTCTTCCCTGCACCCTCCCCATTACTCTCCTCTTGCACTCCTGGCACTCTTAAAATGATTCTTTCCTATTGAAAGCTGAAAACAAATGATTGATAGCAGCAAGCTACTTGGCTACTCTGCCTTAGTCCTCTGTTCTTAGTAACCGAATCAATCCTGTTTTCTGCTGTTCTGGGGAAGTCTGAGGCTTGCATGTGTTGCTGAGTGCTGTCTGGAGTAGTCACTCTGCATCTGTGCATTGTTGTCCTGGGAAAGCGCAGCTAGCCTGAGGTTAGATTGTTTCTATGTGTTGACAAAATGCAACACCAGCTTGTGGCATACCTGAGCCACTGAGTACCTGACTTTGTGATGTAATGTGATTTTAATGCATGGGTTTTAGTTTGCCGACAATATTGTATATAAAAACACATGGGAATCTACTGACCTCATTTGAACGTAGGCCTGATAACTTTTCAAGAAGGCCTGAAGGGAAAATTCCTACCTCATAGGCAAACATTTAAAGCTTTATTCACATCTGATTTCACCTAGCTCTTTGAATGGCTTCAGTGACTTTATTGTTATCCAAGACGAATAAAGGAGACAGAATTTGAACCTAAATAACTGTATGTGTGTAAGAGAGAAAAAAGAGGTTGGAATCATTTTTCTGAAACTAGGGTCTTAAGAGATTATGTTTAATGTTCCTGTCTGTGGTACAAATTCTTCCCCTATGATCAATTCAAAGCCCATTCAAATCAGTGGGTTTTGGATCTCTGTCATCTGCAGCTATGGCAGACAAACAAAACAAACTGCTATCAACTGTAATGTGACCTAAGTATTTGCAGACCCCTAGGAAAATAAAAAAAAAGAAAAAAGTAAAGCTTACTGAAGTGTTTGTTCAACAGTGTTTTGTTTCCAAGCAATTTCCTATAAAGAGAGCAGGAGAAAATATAAGTTTACATTCAGATGTTCTGAATGTCTCATGCAGGAGCAGGTTTGTATACTGATTAAAAAAAAATTATTTCCTGATCTTCTGATGATATTCTTGGGCAATTGTAGGAGTACTCTGAGTACAGAAAATCACCAGATGTCCAAACAAACAAGAAGAAAAAAAGCAAAATTTGCTTGAAAATATCTAAAGGAAGTATTACATGTTGAGTTGGCATGAGCTGTTGCTGCTTCTTTGAAACACTGGTTAGGACCCAGCTCAATGTATTTCATTTTATCTAAGTGCTTGAGATCCATGGTAACAAGGCCCTGAGTATATCATTAGTCTTTTTTATGGAAGTGTAGATGTTCTGAGTATGAAACAACAAAACTTAAGATGGAGTAAGCAAATGACAAGCTTCAGGTTCACTTTCCTCTGCAAACTCTTGTTTATATCCTCATTTTTAACTAAAAGTAGTCATTTGTTCTTTGAAAATTAACTTCTTGGTTGTAGTAAGAGGGAAAAAAATAGAAGATATGACCATGATATGACTAGTTTGTACCTGGGTGGCATAATGTGATCATGCTATGACAGATACAGTGCAAAAAGTCTAAAACTTAAAAATATATTATTTAAAGTGATTAAAATAAGCCACTAAACCCCACTGGAATGACAGCTCTTCCTAATTTTTACCTCGCTACTTTGCCAAACAGTCTGGAAATGAGTGACAAAAGAAATGTGTTTGCAACTCCAGAGCTAAAACTGCTGGAGTTGCTTGAATTAAATTTTACTGAGGCATAAACAGATTTACTTTTGTTACCCCTGGTTCTGTTGTGTAACTTCTGGCAGAAAAAAAAAAAAAAAAAAAAAACGAAAGATGAGGGTTGTATACCTTAAACTGACTGATGCAGCTGCTTGGTCTGCTGAAGGGGTATCAGTGCCTGAATAAGATGTTCAGCTGGGAGACTAACCTTATGCCTTAAGGAAGAAATTTGTTCAAGTGCTACATTAGACCAGTCAACCAGAGCGGCATAAAATTTTTACCATCTTCTTTCTTTTGAAGTGTTCTGACTTGCTCCAGTCTTTATTTATCATGGTTCCTAATGTTACAGCTGATTTCATTATTTATCACTTGCTCAGTGAGTCTCAGGAAGATGAAGCTTACAGCTACAGACCTAAGGCAGACTTATGATCCTGTTGCTGTTGGAAGGAAAAAATCTTACTGAATTGTTGGCAGCTCACAAGAATTCAACACTGACTCGAGTGAGTTCTGGATTTTCTTCATACTCAATCACTTAAGAACACTGGACAAAGTCAAATTTGGAGTCTGTGTTCATTCCACAAACACAGTTTCCAAAATATTTTTGCTTTACAAAAGACATTCCACAAGCATGATCAAGTAGAACACGCTCCTACTTTACTACAAGCTACTTCATTAAAGGAAACTTTATAAGTTCATGCAGAAGCATCAGAAGAAATAGGCAGAAGTCCCTTTAATAAGCCACTGTTCTAAAAGCCCTCAAGCCCCTCAGGCTTTGCACAAGGTGCAAATGTAGGTTTAAATTTTCAGTTTATAAATGAAAGCTACCCTGACTGTGCCATCGATGTGCAATCAAGGTATGAGAGTATTTAACTATCAAAAGATGTAGTTTTGGAAAATTACCTTCCATCTGCTTTCTTTGCTTGCTAAAGACTTCCGATTGAATTATGATTTAATTATATCCCATAGAAATTCTCTTTTAAATGTGAGCTTTCAAATTATCTGAGATGTATGTGAAATCCTTTTAAATACCATATTAAAAGAAAATATTTCAGCTCTCAAGGAAAGTACACACATTTTCTAAATATGCTTATTTACGTCCTTTTCTTCAGGTGCTAGTGTCAATACAAATGACAGCATAATTTTACTGATATAAAAAGGTGTGAGTTGACAATCTAAAGCAACTTCTTTTTTTCCCATTGGAATGGAAAGCACTTCACGATCAGTATTTTTTAGTTTCCTCATAAACAAACACATAATTAATTGTAAATTTATTGTAAGAATATGTGAATGCTGATTTTTTTTTCCTGTCAGAACGATTTCCTTTGCAAGTGGTGAAATATGAATGACAAGAGCTTTCTGTGAGGAAAAAGCCCTGCCTGCCTTATGTCAGAGGCATACATCATAGTCTTTCAAGAAATGATCCAGGAACTCTACTAAGAGTACCTTAGGGGGAAGTTCCTGGGCAAGCATCTTGTCTGGCCAGTTTAAAAGCAGTCACAGGACAATGTCATTGTAGTTTTTAGTGGTAAGTACAGCTGGCTTCCCCTTGAGTACAAAATCTGTCCAGAAATATGCTACTAAAAATAGATCAGATACAGAAGTGAAAATCTGGTGATTAGTTTTGACTCACAGACAATTCTGCAATGTCTCTAATTCTAATGAAGCAGTAATACATAATGAAAGTCTTGAAATATCCCAGGTTTTTTCTGCTACCATATTCCAAAATAATTCTTGGAGGCTTATTCCCTGTATAGAAGAAAACTTCAGGCCTCAAGAGCAGTCAGATTTTAATTTGCCTTTGAGAATACTCAGAAAATATCGTCAATTATATACATCTTCTTCAATAGTTAGGAAATAAGAACACTTAGAGAGAAATTCATTATTTTTTCTGATTGCTAATTCAATTTAAATAGCTACAGATTTTTCACATTATAGATTGAGTTCATCATTATAAAATCACATCAATAACTCCTCTATTATTATCATAAAAATAATTTGAGATAGAATGTGATTAATGAAAAGCAGGTAAACTGAATAGAAATTTATTGACTTACTGGGGATATGGAAAACAAATAAGAAAACCATAGAGTTAGGCTTTAGCTGAATTTCCATCTTGTCCAGAATCGCTTTCATATGATTTCCAGTCCAAGAAGTTAAAATAAGACCAGAATTTTTGGAAAATTTCTTCCTCTTGGACTGTAGTTCTAAAACATTTTTCAAAAGTTTTGAAACTCATGTCTCATGAAACAATAGACATAAAATTGTATCTGCAGTGGTTATATTTTATATTATTTTATGTTTTATGGTAGTGCCTGTGAATATATGTACTTACATATTAATGAGAGATACACAGTGTAAAGATGAAAAATCTGAAAATGCTGACATATAAAGCAGGAATAGGATATAGAGAATTCTGTGTCTCTTCGTGTTGTGTCATGATTGAAAGAAAAATGCTGTGTGCAAGTATTAGCTGATCACTTCTTGAAACGTTATAGAAGCAGAAAGCAGACAGGAGTTTCCAGTAAGGGTGACAAAGTAGAATATGTCACATTACTCAGAGAAGCATGCACATGTAGATATATGTTAATAGTTAAATGAGTGACTAGACTGTTATTATTTAGAACAGAGTTATTCTTTCAGGGAAGTAATTCTTCCCTCCTTGATGTCCATTACTATGAGAAGATGTTGAAAATTATGACTAAGAAAGGCAATGTATGTAGAACAAGCTATTATTTAATATTCAAACTATTTCATTTCACCTACTAAGAATGTTGTTCACATCAGTCTATTTGCAAAAGTCTGGTTTGGGAGTAAAAGACACCAGAGCTTTCTCTAGAGTAAACAAACCCTTGATGTAGGTTGTTTCTTGTGCATTCTTTTCATGTGACAGAAAAAAGACATACTGGAATGAATCTAAGACTAAAAGGAAATGACAGAGATATAAATAGTCTTATCACCTGTTCATTTTCTGTTTAATAGAGAGTATTTGGCTTGGATATTTGTAAGTCCAATATTTTCTATTTCTATTATAAGATTTTGGTTTCTACAGCGTTTTCAGATTCATAAGGTTAAAGTTCATTTAGCATTTAAGAGACAAAAAAGTCAGTATGAATATTGCAAAAGTATTAATATAGCAAAAATTTTTCATTATAAAAATTTACTCACTGGCTGGTTCAGAAGTTGAAAATACCAAGAGGAATGCATGAGACACTAATCTCATTTGTGACAGTGACAACTCCCAGAGTTGTTTAATACCAGTAAATGTTCTCATGTATTTGAAATAGAGCAGTATTTAATATGGATAGAATCCAAAATACCACATTTCTTCAAATTTTAAAAGCATTTTGTTGGGTTTGTTCTTCTAACTCGGTAACCTTATAATTTGAGACCAAAAATAGATTGTAGGATGATTTTGGTAGATACTTGCTGTTACTGAATGCCAGCAGAACTAGAACAATCTACCCTGAGGAGTTACAGCTGAGGAACCACCCTAGACAGTTGCCAAAATATCTTCTCCATTGAACAGATTTGATATTTGTCTCCTTTCTGCAGCACAGTTCTTTGAAGCCCAGATGTCTTTTCCTGTTCCTAAAACAGCATTATAAGCAGTTCTTTATTCTGCAGGGTTTCAGTACAGTTACTCATCCTTTTTTGCATCCTCTCTCACATTAATTATATTCTTGACAACTTTTGAGCTTATTTTACTTTTGTATTTTCCAAATAAATTATATATTTTTTTTCCTGCTTCTAAAATATTTCAGTTTTTGAATCAACAGCATTTAAGCCTTAATTCAATATTTTCTTGATTTCAGTTCAATAACAAAAATAATAGTTTTTTCAAATGTGGAATTTCTTGAGTTCCAAGGATTCTTTGTGGCTTTGATAAAATATATTTCTTAGCAAAGCAAGAGTTAATACCAGTATTTACACCTGCTCATCATTGTTGTACTTTGCTACGTTCAGATTAACGCACATTTCAATAAAAAGCATATTAATAATAATAATGTGAATGTTGTTTGTTATATTTATTCTCACAGATATTTAAAGAAAACACTCCCTAATTGCAAACTTTGATGTCTATTCAGCTTTGAGTCTGTAGATGACATAAAGCAGACTGTAGACTATCTGGAAATTTCTTTACTGTGTAAGAATTTTAGTTGTGCAATACAAAGATCTGCTGTGTTCATTATCAATATTTGAAGTGCCTCTCTCCATAAACTTATTAATGATACATTTTACTTTATTTCCTAACATTTCTGGTAGATTTTACCCTGCTAAAAAATAAGTAAATATTTTATTTCTGCATTTAACATGTTCTATTGGCAAGAACTGATTTGAATTAAATTTTTTATGGAGCACACTAAACCATTTTTAAAAACATTATTAACTACTTTATATTAATAATAATAATAATATGATAGGCAGTCATTCTCAGCTATTGATGACAGTAAAATTGCTGCCATCACAGAGGCAACCACTTACATGACCATACTCGTTTCCTTTTCTAAATAAGTAAAAATATCTGTTAAGTAGCTTGGTACACTTTGGTCTGTTTGACAATACTGAGAAGAACAGTGTTCACCCAGTGCCTCTGAAGTTGAGAGACACCAGATTTTCTAAATATCATTCTGTGTATTAATAATGTGAATGTAAACCATGGGGTTTTTTACATAATCAGGCATGTTAGCAATGAACTTTATAGTTCATTCAATGTGTGATTCAAACATAAATTAGTGTACAGGAAATACTTTTTTAAGCCTTTATCTTTCATAAATCTTGTACTACCTTTGTTGTATACAGTAGAACTGAAATGACAGCAAATAGAAGGTTGAAAGTGGGACAAGGAAAAAAACAAATCCTACAGCATGCTACATGAGAGCTAAAGATTAATGATACAAAATAATACAACTATGACTAATGTAATGTTTCATCGTGTCTGTTCAGATAGTTCCTTGAGAATACTTACATCTAGTCACAAAATTCAAATAAATTCAGTCTACTTAGGTGGAGTGCAATGGAACTGAGGATCTGGAAATCATCCCTTTCAAGATGAGAGTAAGAATACATGCCTTTTGCATAACCCCTCACTTCAGAGCCACTTTTCAAAACATTGCCTGGTTATATCCACTTTTTGCTAGCTCTGCTAAGAGCACGTGGTACAGGATCTGTTTGAACAAGTGCCCTGGATTCTCTTTTGAGGTATTAAGCCAACCTTCTGTAGCAGCCAATGTAGACTTGGCTTGAAAAATTTTTCCAGGGTACAAAAACAAGTATGCTGTGCAAATTCCTGCTATACTCCCTGTTTTATTTGCATGATATGTATAATCTTTGCAATTTGGTGAATGCATTATTTTAAACACATTTGAAAATTCTTTCACTGTCATGAAGACAAAGTATCTAGGCAGACAGAATGCATATTTAACAATGCAAAGCATATCAATGCATTACGTAAAGTAGCACCTTGTTCAGTGGACTAGAACCATATCATGACAGCTGTCCAAAGGTACAAAATAATTTCTGAGATGTAGAATGCAGTTTGAGACAAAAAATATACTACAGAAACATGGTAAATCACGGGGACACACTATAATAAAGCTGTTCATAACTGTAGTCTGCTGGTAAATTTTCTGGAGCAGTTTTTAGCAAAAGAGAAACTAATGAACAGAATAGAGGAACATCATGAGATAGAAAAGCAAATATCTGTGACAAGTCCTTTCTATCCAAGGCAGATAAGTAAGAATCTGCACAAGGCGGTGATGTGGAATAATATTGTAAATTTGATAGGTTAAAGAGCAGATTTTCTGAGGCTAAATGACAAATAACAGGAATGGTATGTAATAGTTGCTTGAAGTGAATACACTCTCACCTGCCCTGAAGGGGATAAGCAAAGTATCTCTTCCATCATGCATCATAGCGTCATAAAGTGGTTTAGGTTAGAAGTGACCTTAGAGATCATCTACTACCACCCCGCCTCTACAGACAGGAACACCATCCACTTGAAGACAGGCATCTGGAAAGTCCACGTAGCTCCTAATTCTTATTCTGTCTTATTTTTGTGTTCTGAGAGGTGTCAAGGTAAAATAACTCCAGTGAATAACCGTATTTGAGACATGAATTAAAATACATCAGTAGCTTCAATCTTCAGATTGTGAATTGACTTTTACTTGAAAAACTGCCATTCTACATCAAGAATTGCCTTTGTTGGACAAGGACATTTAACCACACTTGAGTGTTTATTCATTTTTCATCTTTGAACTAATTAAATCTTCTTAAATCAATTTAATTGAAATCAAATATTGCTTTGCTAGTTCTTATCTCATGTCCTGAAATATTCAGTGCTGATAATACTTCTGCAGTGCATATTCATATGTAAATAAAATCAGACATTTCAAAAATTAGGGACGCAATTCACTGGCACTAGAAAAACTTGTTTCAGTCAAGATAATTTCTCCCAACTGCTATTTTATTGCTTAGACATTTCAGTATCAAGTCCTGAAATGTACATGGCTTCAGTAGTTTTCTGTAAAATTGCTCCATATCCTAAGGAAACTATTGAGATAGATAAAAGACACACGGAAACAATTTCCTCCATAATCTGCTGAGTACATTTAGGCAGATTTTTCATTGGCTATGCCTGGATGGAAACCTTCTCCATGAAAAGGAGTTGATGAGAGACAGTACTTAAGAGTTTCAGTGCAGTGTTCCAATTGAATCACAGGTATGCTGTTTTTGAACAATTGACCCTGGGAAAAGACAAAGATAAGCAGAAGTCCATCTAAATCCTGGTGAAAAACAGTGAAAGAAGCAGCCTTGCTAAGATGATGTAGCCTGTTAAGTCTGTCAAACTAAACTTGAATGCCATTGGTTGAAACAGCACATGAACAGATGGATTTCTTAGCAGAAATGCTATTTAAATGTAAGCATTAGGGCACTCACTTATCAGCATGGAACACATATGTTGTAAGAGATAAACTTTGCTTTAAGAATGGATTTTTGGCTAATTTCACGTGTGGATGAATAAAAATGTCAATTATTTTAATCTTATTTTTATCTTTTCTTTCCCTTAATTCTTCGCATGTACCTTGCAGTGAAAATTGGGCATATATCTGTTTGAATTCAACTCTTTGATTTCAGTGTGACTTCTATAGATCTATCAGACTGTCTAACAGAACACACTGAAGGATCAAGACCATGGAAATCCTGCTAATATTCCTAGCTTGCATTAGTCTTTTCACTGCCTTAAAATAGAAGAAAATTCCAATTTGGAGATTTTATACTTTCTGTCATTATAGTCAGTCCAGGGTTGAATTGTGATGATCATGGTGCTCTTGTGAAATTGATGTGGCTCACAGTAAGAAGTTGGTTGACTGTTACTGGTAACAAGGCCACCAGAGAGTGGTGGTCAATAGCTCGATGTCTGGATGGAGATCCATGACAAATGGTGTCCCTGAAGAGTCAGTACTGGAACTAATACTTTTTTATATCTTTGTCAATGACATTGACAGTGGGATTGATCATACCCTCAGCGAGTTTGCAGATGACACCAAGTTGCATGGTGTGATGGACACACTCAAGATCTAGACAGGTTTGAGCAGTGTACCCAGGAAAACCTCATGAGTTTCAACAAAGTGAAGTGCAAAGTCTTTCACCTGGGTCATCGTGACCCCCACTATCAGTATAAGCTGTGGGATGTAAGGGTAGATCACAGTCCTGCTGAAAAAACATGAGAGTACTGGTGAAAGGCAAGCTGGACTTCAGCCAGCAATGTGCCCTTACAGCTCAGAAAGCCAACCATGTCCTGGGCTGTCTTCAAAAGAAGCATGTCCAGCAAGTGAAGGGAGGTGATCCTACCCCTCTATTCCATGCTGCTGAGACCCCACCTGGAGTATTGCTTTGAGATATGAATTCCTCAGCACAAAAACATGGATCTGTCAGAGCACATCCAGAGGAGGGAGATTTAAATTGAAGATAAGGAAAAGGTTTTTCACAGCAAGGGTCAAGGCAGGGAACAGGTTGCTCAGGAAGATGTTCGATGCTCCATCCCTGGAGACTTTCAGGGTCAGGATGGACAGGGCACTGAGTCTATGTAAGTTGCACACATTTTCTTCCAAATGATTTATGTGCTTAAATATATTTAAAACAGAAGAAAACTTTTATTAATTTAGTCCCATTGCTTGATGGAAGTTTTATTTATGCTTATGTTGGGAAAGCAGATATATTTAGTAAGTGTTTCTGTGCTGTATTTGAAACACAGCAAGATCCTCTACATGCGATGATGAGAGTCTGAGAATTTGTAGGTGAAAATGATTATTTTTAATGCAAGCGCACGGTAGTTTGTATTAGAAAACAGTGATGCTGTTTCACAGCAGAACTTTGGACTGAACAACGGCAACAAAAAAAAGGATTTAACAACCTAAGAGAACTAATATCCAGACTGGGAACTAACTGTGAATAAAGTTCATACACAGTCATGTTAAACTAGGAACACTTGATCCCCTTCCTGTGAGTTACAAAACAGAAACAGAATGGAGTATGGGACTCAAATGTAGTGTAATAGCATTCTTCATTTTCTGAGCCAAGAACTCAATTTATCATTCAAATTTCAAGTAAAATAACACACCAGATCTTCCCAATTGAGTCTGACTAGTCATACCTAAGCAAGGGCAACTTCATATATTCTTTTGTTATCACATTTGTATAAGAAAAGATTTTCTTTTGCTTGCGTGTAATTCCAAACAGTAGAGCATACAAATATGAAACAGATTTTCTTCTGCATTCATAAATCCTAAGGCTCAAGGGCTGTAAAATAAAATGATTTATAGCACTGAGCATTATCAAAAATAAATGTTACAGTATAAAAATGGTTTGGAAGCATGCAAATGAAAATTTAGCAGGACTCACAGTCCTTCTGAAGTTTGGAACTAGATCACTAGTCTTTTTCTTTTCTTACGTGATCTGTCCTCATAAGATTAATATCAATTCACAGAATGTTATTTTCAAGAGTACTTTCTAAAAAGGCATAAAGAAAAATATCATATCGTTCATTTAACCATTTTGTTTTTCATTTTTCTTTGCTGCATTCTTTAGCTAAAACTACATTCTTTTTAGTGGATCCAGATAGTGAATGATTTATAAAAACTCTGAAGTAGCTCTGGATTATGAAACTGACTCTAAAGTAAGACTACAAAATGATCTATAAACAATGTTTATTCAAAAAAAAATTTTTTTGTTAAACTCTCTCTATTTCATAGTATTGATTTAAAGGACAAATTTTGCTTTAAGACACATTGTGCAATTACAGTCCTATGAAAAGGGTAAGAACATTAGACAATAGAAGTGGCAAGGATTCAGACAAAATGTACTCCAACAATTTCCACTATCTGTTATTGTATATTATGCTTACCTTGCAGCTAAGCAGTTAATGTGTAACTGAACTTATTATTTATAAAACTGTGTTCTCAGTTCAGAATTATATGCTAACAAACATTTTCACTACATACTCCTCTGAGCTGAAGCTGGGGAGAGATGCTTTAGAAAACCATACCCTACAAAAACAAAGATCAAATTCCAGCGCACATATTTGGGGGGTTTTCTGTTGCTCTCAAAGTGAATCAGAAGTTATTTAATGTTAATTCTAAATGCATTCTGTCAAAAATGTGAAATGCTAAAGAGTATCAGGAGCTCACTGTGACAAATACAAAATTATCCAGTGTAACCTGCAGAATGCACACTATTAGCACCTGAAAAAAGGCAGACACAGAGAGGAAGACACATACAGGGAAACATTTAATTGAATTTTAGATGATCAGCATTGAATTAATTCTTACTTATATTTAGTGGAACCTATTTCATTAATCACATACTTGGAGTGCCTAATTTTTCACATTAACCACAATGAAGTGATTATTTTTTAACTTGATAATAAATATTAATCTCCCTGAAGGTATGCTGCTTCACCAGTGTGTCATGCCATGTGTCTCCTGAGGCAAAGCTAAGAATGCCATCTTTCCTGGATTTCAGTGAGCACAAGAAAAAATGCAAGAACTCTTTACAGCTACTCAGAGAAGAGGGGAAAATCATAAATAAGTTCAGAAAAGCTGTATAAATTATATTACTTTGCTGTTCTAGTTTATATGGCTTCTTATATCAATTAATTTCTCTGTTGGTTTTACATATTTTAGTTCTGTTATAACTGTCTCAGCTAGAATGTTCATGTCTGTGTTTTCCCCTGAAGTTCCACCTGAAGAAAGCAGGTTATACAGATGAATATTTTAGACAGTTATTCACATATATCTCCAATGAGAACACATGAAGGGGGATAAGTATCCAGTAGGAATTTAGAGTTTGTCTCAACTGAGACATTAAGTATGTGTTTTTTCACTGTAGTCTTCTTTTTAAAGCAAATGGTAACTTTCACATTTTTGTAAAATGATCAGCTTATGAGTAATTTTTTATGCTGGTCAATATACACTAACTCCTGACTGTACAGTTCTCAGTAATATCACATTTTGATAACTGACCAGGAATGCTTCTTATAGAGCCAATATCCTGGAAAGACAGCATCAAGACTTTCCCAAAAAAATCCCAGCTGTTGAGTCCAAGTGAAAAAATTCATTAAAAATCCTAGTTAAATGAGTACTCTGTTCTGTTAGTGTCTTCTTGGAACTCTAGAAACACATTTATCCAAGAGCAATATCTAACATATAATGTCTGACCCCTTTTAGCCTCTCGTCTTCTGCTAGCATGAATGGTTTCTTCTGCTCTCCCTGCAACTAAGTCCCATTCCTCAGCTTCCCATAGCGTTGGTTTAATCAGTCTAGCTTTGGGAATTTCCTGTGGAAATAGGAAATAACTATAGAAATACATTAATAACTTTCTTAATTCCAGTTTCTGTCTTCTCTGTCATTGTCTTTTCATGTCAGCTAGGAAGAGCATAATTAATCTGTGAGAGAACAGACTAATCATAGAATCATAATTGCTCAGGTTGGAAAAGACCTTCAAGATCATCAAGTCCAACATCAACCTAAACATACTACCCTAAATCTAACAGCCCACAACTAGATCATGTTCCTGAGCACCACAATGGTCATCTAATAGACTGTAAAGGCAGTAGGAACAGCCTTTGCCTGTTAAGTGTTTAGGGACTTTACTGGAATGCAGACTGCAATATCTTAGAAACTTTCTGCAAAGAAGGGATTCCTTAGCCTGAGATGACAACCCAGAGCCTGTGGCAGAGGGAAATTCTTCCCTGAAGCATCAAGGTTTTTGTCTTGTGTATCAGATTTTGTAACTAAGCTGTAATCATGTTTATCCTTGTTCTCATTTTACATTGATAAGAAGGTCTAATATGTGTAGAAGTTGCATAATGCAAGGGATGAACTTGCTTTAGTAATATTGTCTTTTGGTATTTCTTAAATAGGAGTTGTTTAAAATTCACAATTTGATTGCCAAAATGAAGAAAAATACCTCAATCAGAACTGCATACATACTTTCAAATTCCTGTAAGCAGAGAACTAATCTTTAAATGACTAAATTGTTTGTTAATATGCAGATATGATGCAGTATTATATATTTAACTCAACTGGTGATGAACCATTAAAAATTAATAATAATAATAAAAATCAAATTACAATTGAGAAGTGCAACTTACATACAAAAGAACTGCCCAAAATGAAGAAAGCTTGAAGAAGGAGGTTAGTGCTTCTGTATATATATCATATTTCTTTTATGCAGTTTATAGCATTTCCAGATAGTAAGTTGCTGTTACAGAGACAAAAACAATACTAACAACAAAAATCAACAAATAAAGCTCCTAAATCATATGCTGATTCATGATGAGGATCAAAATTGTAAATAATGAGGATGCATTTTTGTGTAGATAATTATTTGTTGCATCATCCTTCTGGGATTACATCTCTGAAACTCATTAACCACATAGTAAACAGACAGATAAGAAAGCCTTATTTCTTTTTCTCATTAGTATTTTAGAAAACACAAATTTTTAGTGCTTTATAAAAATATATTTTTCAAGTACAAAAAAAGACACAATTTCATTACTACTTCATCATAATTTAATCAATAGCTTTTTGCCCTAGTTACAGATGTTAAGCATTTCTGAATGACTCATGACATGAAAAGTTGATAAATAGGTTAATTACACTGCACTGAGCATACAGACATCAGTAATATACAAAATAACAAATGGTGTTAGGCCTTAACCTATTTTGTCTATTTCATGTACAGATTTCAAAGGAAGGTATACCGAAAATGGGAAAGATTAGGAAATAATAAGAGAAGATGAAACAGAGAAACACAGGAAGATATTAAAAATGTGACAAAACAAGAAAGAATGAGAAGAGAAGCAATATTACAGAAAGAGAACTGTAGAGAAAGAGTTTGATGATGAGGCTGAGACAATGGCACATATTTAATATTTTAGAAGGGTATTTCCAGAAAAAAGAAAAAGAAAAAAAAATATAATGTATCTGTAGGAGTTTATATTAATTTATTTTTTATTTGGGAACATAATTCCATGGTCTCTGAACTTGCATACCTTTGTTACACTCTTCAGATTTTTTGAACTTCTTGAATACGTCTTTCTACAAAATTAGTTTCCAAGATATTATTAAATGTATTTCTGATCTAAAACTTTTTTGTATTTATACAGCTTCCATTTAGAATTAAAATTGCATGGTTAGCTTGTAATACAAATTATACTTTATAGGGAAGAAAAAAAAATCTTGCATAAATTCTGGCCAGGACAAATGGATGTAGGAACAATCCCAAAGCATATGGGTTAAATTAGCGCCTGCTGAGTTGCACTGCCAGCATTTGTCTGCTTAATGACATGATTTTAAATAATTGGAGGGGGGTCTTGATCATCCTCCATGTGATTTTCTGATGGATTAATTTTAAACAGAGAGCCAGGGAACATTTGGGACCACTAGTACGAATGTGTTTCTGTTGGTTAACAGCTAATAATTGGCCTAGTTTCTTGTCCCATTTCTTCTTCGGGAAAGCATAATTAATTCAAACGTGCAGGCCAGTGATATGCATAGCATGTGCTGCAAACTGTAAAATAAGGGGAACCTCTGGAGTAAAAAGAAGCAGGTCAGATGGTCAAGAGTGGATAGACAGCAAGAACCAAAAACAACTGTTTGATCAAGTTCATCTATCGCTTCTTCCCAGGCCAGGAATTTTTAAAACTGTTAAGAGTTTACAATTGAATGCTAATAACAAAGTGAAAGAATATTAGAGGCGAAAATTTCGATGCTGATGATGCTTCTGGAATTTAGGAGTGAAAACAAAAAGAAGAGTACTTCTTTTCCCAGTGTTTGAAGAGTTCTTCCTAATAGAGAGAAGAAGTAATCTCAATGTTAGTTTCAGTAACTGCTTCGAAACTATTCCTTTAATTCAGCTGTAAGAATAAAATCTCTTCTGTTTCTTGATGATAGATATTATCTGGTTTTAAAAGTGTACTTTTCAAATTCTTAGAACTAATAAAATGCTGTAATTATTATTCTCTTCTTGTGCAGGCTCACAGAAGCTGCTATAAATCTGGAGTTTCACTGATGTAACTGAAGTCAGAATCTGAACCAAAAGTTGTTTTATGAAAATGTTTTAATGGATTATTAGTTTTTGCATTGAACATAAACAGCCATTTAGGAAGGGAAAGTGAATATTCTGATCAAAATTAAATTCAATTTCTAACATACTACATCACTCAAGCCCTTGCAAATTGTATTGGCTAGTAGTAGGGTTCTTAGATTAACAGCACTTGTCAGAGATACTGGATACAAACCTAACTATGAATTTACGGACATATGTAGAAGGTTTTTTGCATATGAAGACAGAGAAATTCATTCTGTTGTATTTTAGTAACTACTACAACGCACAAATGAAATAATGTAGCTTTATTATGTTGTGCTACATTTTTATTAATTTTTTTTAGGATATGGAAATCTGAGGCCATTGAAATCAGCACATTCATTTTAAGTCCAAAACTGAGCATTCAGTGTGATCTGCAATGCATTACTAACAACTATTATAGCTTGTATTTATAGTTAGCTCACTTCAAAGTCCCTTGTGAATATATTGCATGTATTTTTTTGTATTTCTGCACAGTGATGCAACGTTTCAGATCAAAATATGGATTATTAGAATTCAGAAATAAAAATTAGATGGGTGGAAGACTGGATGCATACTCAGTTAAACATTTACCTATGAGTGGAGTATAATTTTGAAAATGAATAGCAGATTTGGAATTTATAATTTCTACTATGCAAAATTTTTACTTATTTCCTGACAGGAGAAAAAACTGTGGCTTATTCAGTAAAGCATTTTACTTCTGAATGTACTTACAGACCTTATGAAATTTCTCATGTTTATAGGCATATAATTATTTGCCCTGTATTTGTGTCTGATTAGTTAAATGATGTAATACAAGAAATTAATACAAATAGAAATTTCCCATTTTCCAAGTGAAATTAAATTCAGAAATATTTTTTAGAAAAATTGAAAATTTTAGTTCAAACAAAATAATCTTCATTCACTTAAAAATGTGCCTGTGAAACAATTCTAACCAGTTATGTCAGTATTAATAGCCTTATTTTGACCTCTTACTTAAATACTAGTTACAGAGATTTAGAGAAGGTAAATCTGCCTATTGCGATCAAATGTTGGTGTGGCTTTTTTTAATTTTTTGTAATTACTGTATTACACTTGCTAATTAACTGTGTTGCTGTGTTTTGAAAAATAAATAAATAAGTAAAGAAATCATTAAAAGTAATTTTGCAAAGTTTAAAGACAAAGAGGACTTCCTCATTAGCTACTCTGGTTTTTCTGATAGGGAACTGATAGCAGTTTATATTCTTACCTTGACTTCAGACACTGATAATAAACAGAAATATAAAGGCATTATTATATAATGTCTTGACCTACTTTATTTTAAGAAGGAATGTACAATATAGTTCATTTATTTTGGAATACAAAACCACGAAGCTTAAGCTGAAGTTTTATTGCATTTTAGATAGTAGAAATCATATTACCATGCATAGTACAATGTTATAGACTCAATAGGAAAACACTGTCCAGTCCTTGTGGTTGTCATAAGGGGGCTTTGGCAGAGTCAAAATGTGTTTTGTAAAATTTTACTGAACTTTTCCATATGACACATCTTACCATTGTGTGAAAGTTTGTTATCTATATAAAATACACCCATATAGGAAAAAAAAAAAAAAAAATCATCAAAAATTTGATGAGGATTATAATGCCTTCCATAAGCTCTATTCCTCATGTCCTATGTTCTCCATCAATGCTTAATGAGCACAGTGAAGTGAGCATAAATAGCTCTGTTCTGCCCATGTGCAAAACAGGCACTCAAATTAAACATTTCCCATTATCCATTTTGTTTCAACTATCACATGGGAAGGTTCTTAGAAATGTTAGGCCATGGAAGGGTGAAGTCATGCTATTCTTAATTTTTCTATGATGTCAAATTTCTTCCAAGGATTTTTTTTCCAAACTCTGAAGGCCAGTTTGCATGGATCCATTGCATTCCTAATTAGTCCCAGGATCAGATCTCAGATGCACTTGCTGATACTTTTTTTCATTCAAAAAATGCAGTTTGAGGAATTCAATAGTGGTAAACAACTTTCAGAGAACAGAAAGCTTTTTAGAATGAGTCCTATATTAAAACCCAGAGCACAGACAAGATTATTCACATAGTACAATAAACAATGGATAGCAGCTTCATTTCAGTGGATTTTTAGATAGTAACTGCGGACATAGCAGATAAAGCCACATGGCAGATTCCTTCACGCAAACAAGGTACATAGATGTATTATTTCTGTTCCAATACTTCAGATTGTATCTCAGAAATCTACTGCAAAACTAAATCTGTGTGGATTTTAGTCCAGCATAAAATAAAAACATAAATAAATAAGTGCTTGAATGTTTGATGATTGCATATATTACACGAGACTGTTTTAGAATTGTTGAATGGAAAAAAACATCTTTACAGTCCTCAAAAAAAGTTATGTGTTTACAGCTAAATTTTGCTCTCTTAAATGGGTGAAAGATTAAGTAATTACTGCCAAGATCTGAAAAAATAGTTTAGTGCAGCATTTCATTTAGGCTTAATATGATTTTTCGTATATGAACTGGCATACAATGCTACAATCAATGTTCAAATAGTCAAAACGGGCCTTCCCACTTCATCAGTTCCTTAAGTCTCATGTTCTGCTTTCTTTATGGCCCTACACAGGACATTTCAAAACAAATTTCAATACCCATCTGACTTATCTATGTCTGTATTTATTCACTCATAATATCTCTCACTTAGATATTATTTGATATTTAGATATTAGTTTCTTTGTGTTTTGACGACTTTGCTGCTTCTCACAAGAGGGCTTCAGAATTCTGAGGCTGTAATAGCAATAGAATATATTTTGCAGCTGCAAAAGTACCTGCTATTTCAAATAGTGTAGATGATAAGAAATTTTCAGAAATTTTTTCAGAAATTTTCTGTGTTCTGTCACCTCACAGCCATCTTCAATGCCAGGGTAATATCAACAATGCATTTTGCATTATGTATACTTGTGAAAATTGGAAAAATAGCTTGAAAAACACATGGTTTCTCTACATAAGACACAGAGACTATATTTACTTCCAACTTATTGAGAGTCAGTTGTAGCAGATGGAGTCCATAATTCACTAGGTCTGGAGTTTCCATTATCTTGTAGTGAAAGTCCCAAGCTAAATCGTTGTTATTACTTTAATTGTTTAGCTTTTCTAGCAAAGCAATCTACAATGAAGTTGATCCATTCTTAGTACTACTGTTTGCTTCTTCAAGTTGGTGCTGATACTCAGTGAAGGTAGAATTCAGCCTATCATGGTTTTTCTGAAGGTAAAACATTTTTTTTCTCTCTCCAGTTCTCACAGCTCAAATATGCCTTGGATATTCAATGTTGTTTCAACAGAAGCTTAGTTATATATTTTCATCTTCCTTGCCTCTCCTGGCCTTTCCCCTTCCTCTCTCTCCCTTCTCCTCCTTTTCTCCTTCTCCTTCTCTTCTCCTTTTCTCCTTCCCCTTCTCCTTCCTCTTCCACTTCCCCCTGTTTTTACCCTTCCCTTCCATTTGGGAAGTGGGAGGGGCAGGTCATATTGCTCCCAGATTTTTAGCAAGTGTTTATAGCCTTTTTAATGAAGCCATATTATCTATTCTTTTTCTCATGTTTTATTTTTATTTTTCCTGATATTAACTTCTGTTATTTGGCTTCTCCTTTTTTCATCAAGTCATAAGTTTCTTTACAGATATTCATAATGACACAGATTCATAAACAGTTGGGGATTCCCAGGGAGGCTTTTCTCAGCCAGGTAGGCACGATCCTTTCAGATCAATAATCTGTTTTCATAGAAAATGGAGGTTCTGTGATAGCTGCAACTAAATGCCCTTTTAATTACAACACATGGCCCAGAGATAAACTGTGTTTGCATGTGTGCTCATATAATGTTTATGGAAATAAAGGTTGTGGTCTCCCGAGTGCCTGCTCAAATTAAATAGCTACCTTATTTTTCTAAATCAGGTGAACCGGTGACACCATATTAATTTTAATTATTATACTCCAGGAAGAAATGTGACAAGTTGTATTACAATACTGACAATATGTTTATAGGAAAGACTAAACCCCTGCTGATGGTAGCTTTCTGAATGTCTTCCTCAAGCATATAGAGTTGACCTTCCCAAAAGAGCTTGCTTCCAAGTCCTCCTAGTTGCCTTTCTTGAGTGAAGCTAGAGGTAGAACAGACTCCAGGAATGTTCTCCCCATGGATTTAATGCTTTGTGATTTAAAAAGCACTCTATCTCCTAATGAAATTAAATAATTATTTCAGTCATATTGTCTGATTTATGATGACACAGTAACATAAATAAATAAAGTCTGCACTGCTTATCTTTCACTCATGAGAGCAACTTCTGACTACACTTGGGATGAAAAGTGATGAGAGAAGGGCTGGAAAGTTATAATGGAAAAGTTTTGTTTGAATGGTGGACGGGCATGCTGAGCTCCTTTAACCTCTTCAGCAATCTCATGATTTCTCATGGGAATGAGCAAACACTTTCCTTTCAAAGGATTCACTGGCAGAGGGCATGCATACATTTGTCTTGTCTATCACCTCCACAGTCCACAACAGGCAGTTAAGCAACATGGTTTTGAACCATCCTTTGAAAAAGTTACAACAATCTCACTGTGTTTTGTTTTTTTTTTTCAGTAAACTCTGCCTAAATATTAATACATTTTAGATAAATACTGGTACTAATAAGTGAGATTTTTTTTCTCTTTTGAGACTCCTGTGGAATTCAACTTTTTACTTAGAATTATATTCAAACCAAATTGGCAACTTAAAATGATTCTACACCACTACATACCAGCTACCATAGTGAGCACATGCTAAAATGGAAACATCTTGGATCATTCTGTCTCTGTGAAATAGACTAGGTCTATACTGGCAAATAAAACAGACATCTATTTGGCACCTACAAACAAATAGAAAAGCACATGGGATTGTACTCAGCATAGCTTCTGTATGAGTTATCACTTCCTCCAAATGTCCAAAATGGTGTGACTGCATCCAAACCATGTGACATTCCCTGAAGTGCACTGAACATTGGGAAAGCTCCATATGTCATGGTCCAAAACCATAACAGAGTAATGTCTTAACTAGATTGCATGACTGTGGGACATTGATCTAACTCATGCCCTGGATCTGCCTAAATAATTTTGGAGCCTAATTATCTGCAAGGTACCATAACGAAGTACAGAGCTATTTTGTACGTGTGAGAGGAATATAAAAAACAGATAATGTTCTTTAACCCCTTTGTCCTGGATAATAGACACAGGAATATAATCTGATTCCAATTACATTTATAAGAAACAAAATTTCCCTCCCAGGCAGGAAACTCACAGCCCATTTCCAGCTTTAAGCAAAATGTCATGGCCAACCTATGAACTGCATAAAAATGGCTTTATGTAATGAAAGTGCTGACAGAGCTTTAATTATATCCGTGAGTGTGACCATATAGCAGAATAATTTTGAATTCTTCTTTGATTTTTGAGGTCTAAAGCAATTTTAATTCACTGTGAAGTGACATCTACCAGAGTACCAGTGTGAGACACTTTATTTTAATATTTAGCATATGGAATTACAAGCTGATCATTTCCTAAACGTCCCTAACTTCTGACCTGGCTCCAAATTAATCAGTTAAATTAAATGTATTACCATTAGTAGCAAATGGATTCCTTTGACTGAGGATGAGGAGGGGATAACATATTATCAATCTTGCTGATATTTTCATAATGCATTCTACATACTGATTACCATTATAGCAGCAGGAAAATTCATATAGCATTACCTATTGCTTGAAGATATATGGCCTTTTATAAACATACTATAATTCTGCCAGGATTTAACAGTTTGTTGCAAACTTGTCTCTGCCAAGGACCTACAGAAATGTGAAGGATTTTCCCTTTCTTCTTTGCTTTCTGTCTCTTTTTTGTAGTTTGAGAATTACAAACAACTCAGTTAAAGTAAGCACAACTTTTTAAAGATGTGATGAACTAGGGACTCATGCATATGGTTAAGTTTCAGTCCAGCAAAGAATTCTATGTTTATCTAATGTTGTGTCAAGTAAATAACCCACATGATTCTAATATATATTTATTCTATGTAAAATAATGACTGAATACGTTTATGGAAAAAATGAATTTATTTTACACATTAGCAGTGTAATGATTTCAGCTTAATAAAACAGAAGTTCAAATTAAAGATGTATGAGCTTTCATGTGAGAACTGGATGATTGAACTTAGATGCCAAGAAAAGAGAACTCTGAAATGGATTTCAACATATATAATAATATTTAGTTCTCTAACTCTAGTGTAAATGCTATTAAAAAATGTACTAGTTCTAGATGTGCAATGGAATTGCCTGATCACAGCCTGAACCAGTAAATGAGCACCTGAGTGACTGGAGTGGAAGAGCCCAGAACTGCCCATCCTCTTGGTGGTGCTTCCAGTTGTGCTTCTGAGAGAGCATATACGCTCAGAGCCTGCACGGGTTGCCCTCCCCTTCTCTCTTGCTCTCTTCCTTCCGTTGTGCCATAGTTTGAATGAGAGGCAAAAAAAACCTTAACCCAAATGGTTGCCAGGAGGGGTGAGTTAATTCCCCTTTCTCTGGTATCTTTTTCTATAGTGCCTGAATCTCAATTGAAGGCTCTGTCATCGCTTTTGTTTACTGTACAAGATGGCTGGGGGAGGGGGAGAAAAGTATAATTAAAATGTTATCACTAATGACGGAGTCTAAATATTTAAACTGTGATTCTCACACTTTGACAAAATTTTGTTGCATACCGGTGATCTATGATTCTGATGGAAGGATGCTGTCACAAACCTAAGAGAATGGAGCTAGGCCATTCTCAGTGGTGCCCAGTGCTAGGATAGGAGGCAATGGGCCCACACTGGAACAGATGAGATTCTTTACTGTGAGGGTGCTGAAGCACTGGTTAAGGTTGTCCAAAGAGGCTGTGGAGATCATCAAAAGCCACCTGGAAGTGGTCCTGGGCACCTGGCTCGGGGCATTCCTGCCTGTGCATCAGCTGGAACAGGTGGCCCCAGACATCCCTGCCAACCTCCACCAGTCACACAGTGATTCTTTGTGATACCAATGACAAAAACATTAAATTCATGCAGTCATTTTCTTTGACGTAATAGTCACTGGATCAAACCATTAATGCAACTTTTTTTAGGCACTTTTCAATTCATTTGTCCAGGAATAATACAGTACACTCCCAATTTTTTTTAATAAAACACATGTACGCAGAGATATTTTTAAGGGTAGTGGGGAGGGAGCAGGGGAAAAAACTATAAAATAAGGCACTTCCCAGCAACTGAGGGAAGGGCAAAGGATCACAGTACAAAATCTGAACGTCAGGTATCAATATAAATTATTTCTTTTTACCGTACCACACCTCTAATGGTCTACCTAGCGAACATGTAGATTTCAGATATATTTTACAGATTATTAATGCTGGGTATTAGTATATATATAATATATAATGTAGTTTTATATATAAATAAGAACAAATTATCCGTCAGTTCAAAGCAGCATATTTCTATGTGGGGATTGCTTTGATTTAGACTGGCTAAATGGATCTGGGCAAAGCACGATTGCTGGAGAATTTAGGGCATGTTGGGGTCCTTTCTGATGAGAGGCACAGGCAGAGAGGTCAGAATGTTAAGGTCAGCTGCAAAACTCTGGCAATTTCAGGCTCATTAGGACAGCACTGCGCTCAGCCTTGGGCTGAGGCTGAGCAGGCTCAGCAGCTGTCATGCAGTATCTCTCCCTGGAGAGACCCATAGGCTTTAGCTGCACCAGGAGGTGCAGCACTCTGGTACAGGAGTTGGGTTGTATTTGGAAAAACACATAAATGTAACACATAGGAGCAAACCAAGCAGGAATTTTCCTTTCAGGGCTACTCAGAAGCTGCAAAGGATTATTTATTTATTTATGCACCCTCTTATCTATTTTTGTCAGATTTCTTCTGTGTTTGCATTGTCCCGACTCCCAGTACGTTTAATCATGATGATGATCATAAGTTGGCTTGAATTTCTGTCACAGTTACTGTAAAAGTGATTTGTGTGAATGTGCATGCTTCTATTGCCTGCACAAACATGTTTAATGCTTTTGATAACAGCCACTCAGACTCTCTGTGTAGCAGAGCTGTATTTGTTGATCAGGTCTGGACAGCTTCAATAAGCTCAGAGCACTATTTCTGGAGGCAGTTTGGGAAATTCTCTTGAGTTTCACTTGGAGCCACATATAGACTTTATCCTTTCTTAAAAATTTGTGCAGCTTTATCTGACAGTGAACCAAATGTATAATCTTTTTTGAAGAAAAAAATGATTTCTATATCTAAATTTAGTTTAATCATGTACCTAGATCTCGTGTCCTATTCTATGATTAATAACTCATCACAAATATGTGGTTATTTACTCTGCCAAGTACATTAAGATTTTAATCCCACCAAAAACCGAAACAAAATCTCAGTATTTTGTCATAGGTAAAATCTGAATATCAGGCCTGATCTAATTAGTCACAAAACTGCTTTTGCCATTATCACAATCTGATTATTTGTATGCTCTCAACTGCAATAAAAAAGTCTTGTTTTACCAAACAGACAGAAAACAATACTAAAACTAATAACACTAGTATTAGCGCATGTAAGTATACTTCCTTTTCCACTTCCTGAGCATACAGAGGATATAACTTCATATATGTGCCTACGGTCATATGTAGATCCGTTCTGTCTACCAAGATGCACCCATGTGTACATACTAAGGACTGATTATACAGGTACACCATGAGTATAAGATGAACTGAATATTAAAGTTCTAACTAAAATATTTAGTCCATGGCAATGCAATATTTTTCTAACGTATACACACATGCATACCCACACACACAAATGCAAGATGAGAATATGTTTTCAATATTTATTTTTCCATTTAGCAAGACATAACTGTGTATCTTGTAGCACCTCAGATTATTTCTTTTATATGTCAGTGTATGGGCTCTTATTCCAAACTATTTTGTAAAAGGCACTGTAAGTACAATTTGCATTGTATGTCATGAAGAACAGAGTTTTATTACTATAAGTTATAACTGGTAAAAATGAAGGAATGAATGAACATAATCATTGGTGGTACATAAATAAATACCTTCACTAAACTCAGTGGAGTTAAGTAGATTAACTGCTGTTGAATAACTGCCCCTGAATAAAAAAATGTGAAAAACATTCTATTGTAGTATTAAACAGTTATTTATAACAGTAACAGAGTATCGACTTAGATGAATGGGGATCCCTAGGGAAATAACAAGAAGAAAATATATACAGGGCAGAAGCAGGGAGGGTCTACCCAGAAGAAATGTAGAAGGATTGCACGGACAAATAGGGTTGGAATTAAGAGGAGTAAACCATAAGTTGGCTTGATTTGGAACTAAAGAAGGATGTTAATAGCAGGCTATTATTATAGCTTACCACCAGCTGCTGATGTACCAACACAAGACCATGTGAGACCATGGATATAAGGTGTAGATGATATGCTTTTAAAGGACTGTCAAAGGAAGAGAAAATGTAATGGTCATCTTCAGGAGGGAAGGAAGACTACATGGGAAACCACTGGCTTGCAAATCTCACCTTGGTGTCTGGGAAAATTATGGTACATGTTCTTATGAATGCCAGCATCAAGAAATTGTAGGGCAGGAAAGTGACTTGTTCAGCAGGAAATGAATTGGTGGTTTCCATAATCCACAATTGCTTTTTGTGATGAAGTAAGTAGTTAAGATGTGGATGTCAGTTACTTTAATAAGGTTTTCAGCTTCATATCCCAGTCTTCTTGAAGCCAAACTGAGGAAATACACACTGCTGGACTATATAACATGTGGAAAACTGGCTGGATTGCTGGGCTCAAAAAGTGATGGCCAATTTTTTGGCTTCTGACTGATGGCCTTCCTCAGGAGTCAGCACTAGGGACAATGCTGTTCAAAACCTTCACTAGTGATATGGATGATGGGATGAAAAACGTTGTAGTTTAACCCTGGAGGGCATCTCAGCATCACCCAGTCACTTTCTCCAGCTGGGATAGAGGAAAGAAATGATAGCACGAAACTGAGAAAACTCATGGATTGAGTTAATAACTGTTTACACGGTGAAGCAAATCTGGACACACAAGCAAAGCAAAACAAGGAATTAATTTGCTGCTTCCCATTGGCAGGAAGTTGTTTAGCCACTTCTAGGAAACAGAGCTCATCACACATAACGGTTTCCAGGGAAAACAAATTTTATCATTGTAAACATATGTCCTCCCCACCCTTCTTTGCCCTAGTTTTATTGCTGAGCATGGTTGCATATGGTATGGAACATCCCTTTGGTCAGATGGAGTTAGCTGTCATGGCTGTGTGCCCTCTTAGATCTTTGTACACCCCCAGTCTCCTTGCTGACAGGACATCATAAGAATCAGAAAAATAGTGGCTCAGTGTAAGCACTTATCAACAACAACTAAAAATACATTTGTGTTATTACAACTATTTTCATCAAAAATTCAAAACACAGCATCATAAGAGCCTCTATGAAGAAAATGAACTATCCCAGTCAAAGCCAAGTTTGCACGTGGCAGAAAATTGCAGAGTGGTACTTATGAGAAAAGGGCAGAGCTGCTGCTCAAAGAGACCTAAGAGATTTGGAGGACTGTGCCAAAAGAAGCCTTATAATTTTAAGCAAAGGAAACTGCACAGCTCTGCAAATGGGATGGATCAGTGCAGATTGTAGCTGACTATACAGCAGCTCTGCTGAAAATGACTTCACGTGTTATACGACAAGTTGAACACAACTTAGCAGAGTGCTTTTGTGTCAGTAAAAGATAATTGCATGCTTGACTTAATCAGGAAGAACATAGCCATTGGAAGCAATCTTTTTTTTTTTTCCACTGAGAACTCATGCATTTTCAGCTAGAATGTGCTGTCATGCTTTGTGTTGCCATGTGAGGGCAGACTGACAAGCTGGAGAGAGATCTGTGAAAGACCACTAAGTTTAAAGGACTGACACAAACTAAGAAGCTGAGAGATCTGCATTTGTCCAGTCTAAGGATGAGGACTAATGGGTGACTTATTTGCAGTCTTCATGTCTTACAGTGCTCTATAGAGAATGAAAAAACAAAATCTTCTAAGAGATGCAAAGCAAGAAGACAAAAACCAGCAGTATAGATTTCAACAGCATGAATTCTTATTAGTTACAGAGAATGATGAATGCACCATACATCAAGTAAAAGCGTGAAAAGCAGGCTCCTCAGAGAAAATAGGGAAATTCCAACCTTGGAGATCTTCACAACCTAAGTATACCAAATCAGTGTAAACTAGTCCTGTTCTTATCTTGGGCCTGGAATAGATGACATGGAGACGTTCCTTTGAGCTGGTTGTTGCCGAGCTTTATTATTTTTTTGTTTTTTTTTTCCAATGATTGCTCAGATACAACAGCTTTTATTTTTTTATTTTTTTTAATCATAATATGTTGCCGAGCTCACAGGTAGGGCTCTCGCGAGAATGAAACCCCCCTGTGAGCCACGTAGCAATTAGAAGCCATTTTTCACCTTGCTGTAAAGTGCTGAATCATTGTAGCTCATTAGTGCGCATGCTTATCAGTAGGCCATAAAAGTTGTGAAGTAGAAACAATAAACGCCATTTGCTGCTCATCGCATCGGTGCAATATCTCAGCTCTTGGCCCTGGTCGGGCAGGTCGTGAGCTCAGACCTATGCGGGACCAGTTTTTGCAGGTCGAGGTCCGTTGGGTGGCAACATAATAAAGATTTATAAATGAAAACATCGTTCCATAGGATGAGACACAATTATTATTTTATCCCATGTACAATAAAGTAAGCTGTATTTCACCCTTAAATAATGACTATTCTTACTTTTGTTTACTGCTTGGTTTACCATTTGTTAAGTTACAAACTTTTAGATGATATTTTCTGTTGCTATGACTCACTCTTTTTTAACAATACATTATCATGTGAATTGAAAACACTTTAATATAAAATGCTCAATCACATTATATATTCTTCATATCTTTAAAATAAACATTTTGATTTATTTCTTTCTTGGTACAATCTATCTTGCATCTAGCTTAGCTCCACCAAAAGCTGTACATAGAATGTATTATCGACTACACATGAAGGCACTGATCCTAGAAGCACTGAAATGTTGTCAGTACTTGAGACAGGAATAGCTATTAGCTCAAATATGCTTATATATCCTTCCTCCTTTTCTGCCCTTTCTCTCCTTTGCAGAAAAAAATGAGTACAGTGACAATAAAGATTAAATGATTTAGCAGTTCTGTAGCCTTCCAAATCCTCTGCTCCTCACTGTCTCTTCTCTAGATCCATGTTTAATATGTCATCATGCTATAGCCTTATACAATGTGTCTCAACTGTCCAAGAATGCTTTGAACAAACTGCAGCCAAACTTCAAAGGAGAGGTATTTTTCAGATGGGGAGAGACAAATTGCTTTAGAAATCTCTACTGAGAAGTTCAAATTCCACAAAAATCCTGTCACTGGGCTGAAGAACTGGCAAGAATGATGCATTTCTGAAGTTCTCCAAAAGGAAAAAAGCCCTGAGCAAGCAAATGCCTAGAGATAGGAAACAAGCTGGATACAAGGAGTTATCTAGAAGAGAGGTAAATCATCTTGGTGTGCCCTCCCTGACAAATTTTCAGATCAAAAAGTAGAAGGTCATTTTGAATACTAAATATTCAAATTTTTTTTCAGGTTTTTTTTTTTTTTTTTTCCTAAAGAAAAATATTTAGTGTTGGTCTGGAAGCCGATTTCCTCTTACATATGTCACACTGTGTACCCAAGGACATTTATGTCAATGGCAATTTTTTCATTTGGGTTTACATATGCAGTTGGTATGTCACTACTGAATTTTGGTGACAGTCTAGAACTCTCCACTTGAGCTATTCCTGTCAGGTTCTGCTTAGCCTGAGGGAGGAAAATATATCAAAAGACCTTAGACAGCTCCATTAAGTCAGATCTGACTGCTCACATTGCTCTTAATCAAAAATGATTATTTTGGAACCTGAAGAATCAGCTCACACAGAGATATCTACCATTATTTTGGTATGCAAAGTCAGCTACAGTCCTACAGAAGAGGAACTCAGTTATTAGGAATAAAAACTGTCTCATTCAAAACTATTTTTTTGCCACTGTTTATGACCACTTAAAGCCAGCTGGATAATTCTATACTCCACTAAAGTTTGAGATAGAGAATAATTTTTTTCAAACCTTTACAAAGTCCCACTCATAATTATAGTCTTATGGCACTAAATCTATTTTTCTGTGTGTGTGTTTTATTTTCTTTGTTAGAATGACACTTATAGATCGCCAGGAAAAAAAGAAGTGCTTATTGCCTTACATGCTTTAGCATTCTATCATTCTCTAACTAGATCCAGTGGATGTTTAAAGCGTCATGTAATAGAAATGGTGTCACAATTTTAGGCATACAGTAGACTTGTCTGAGAAAAAATAAAGAAAACAACAACAACAACAACAAAGCAGTAATAGAGAGAAAGATGACTGATAATGTGAGTCTGTAGCAATGCTGATATGTGTTTACGAAAATCACTGAGAGTGAGATGAGTGGGACTCAGTGGATTTCTTAATGGTACTATTAAGGTCCACGATTTCAAGATGTTTATATCTTCCTAACTTGCAGATCTTGTTATAAAGCTCTGATCTTCCCATTTTAACTATAAGTTTACTCTTTAAAAATAACAAAGATGGCAGAATGAAGACTGACAATCCTTTCATATTCATCTTTGTTTGCTGAACTATGATTCACATTCATAAGTGTTTGCTTTAGTTTGGGGATTCCAGATGTTTACCTCTCTCTAGTAAGTACAGCAAAATGGACTAGTGAAGAGGAGATTTTGTGATCTGTGAGTAGGTCTGGCAACTTGTAATTTTAAAATTATATGGTTAAAATTTATATTAAAGTTCAGTTTATAAAGAATTTATATATTTTAAATATAATTCTTTTAAGTCCTAGATGTCAGTAGAACAATCTGTCACACTTTTGGATATTGGACTTTTCATTGTCTACAAGGTATAACAGTCGTGCTTGCAAATTCTTCCTGCATTTGCTGAAGATCAGCTCGTTACACTTTATCAATAACATCCTAACAGAACTTTCATTAAATTTCAGATTTCAACTTAAATATTTGTAGCCTGGTACTGTTGTAATTTATGCAATAGATTTTTGTTAAAATATGTCTTTATTGAGGCATTCAAAGTGTATTTTTTTTATATTGTCCTTTATTTTTATGCCTAAGTGAACTATTTTACATGAAGACTTCAGAGTCCAATGCCCTTCTTGATAGGGTATAACTCTCAAGGTCCCAATAATTATGTTTTAATTTATGAGTAGCCACATGACCAAATTCCATTATTCCTCTCTTGTTCATTAAGCAAGTTTGATTTTAATACAGACAAATAGTTTCATTTTGCAATTTTGGGTTTTTATTTTTCTTTTTTTTTTTTTTTTTTATCAGTAGGTACTATTTAAAAAATATGAGTTTGATACTCATTTTACCTGAGGTCACTTTATAAACTCACTACAAAAAGCAAGTTTATACACCTACGACTGAAAGCTTCATTACCAGGATCAAATTGTGGTAAGCATTGTAAGTGTGCATGCAAATAAAGTCAAATGACTGAAAATTAACCGAGAGCAGGAGGCAAGCACTAGCAATAAATAGGCCAGTTTTGTTCAGTTTAGACTGGTTTTCATTTATGCATATCTCATGGATAGTAGAGAATATGTT
Source organism: Odontophorus gujanensis (assembly GCA_013399175.1). Taxonomy (NCBI): domain Eukaryota; kingdom Metazoa; phylum Chordata; class Aves; order Galliformes; family Odontophoridae; genus Odontophorus; species Odontophorus gujanensis. The sequence continues at coordinate 193,494 of VXAB01006988.1, forward strand.
TTTTAAGTTTGGATTTTATTAGATTTGACCAAATACTGTTAACTGCATTGTTAACTCATGGTCATAAGTAGTGGTAGGAAAATTAAAACAAAATGAAACAAAACTAAACAACAAAGGCAACAACAATGAAACAAAAACAACAGCAAATAAACCCTCTCCAAATGATGATGTCTCATTGTTAACAGGTTTTCATGCAGTTTATTGCGTGTAGTCTGGTAGACATCTTGTGATCTTGTGATGGGAAAAGTATACTTATAAATATGATTTTTCTTCCATAATTTATTTAATCAATTTGCCACCCAGAAAAATCAAAAGCTATCATGATGATGGAAACACTAAATAGGATTCAGATAAGAAAATACAATTGCTATAAAGGAAAATTACACAATATGCCCACCCACTATTGAAGAATCCTTTAACCTCAAGGTGTTTAAAGTCTCATCCCAATCATGCAAACAGAAGTTGTAGCCAAGTCATGTGTTAAACACAAAACTGACACTGAAGCAGTCTGCCAAGAGTCCTTTGAGACAAGTGAAATATTGTAGACTTCCAGGAAGGCAAGTACATGTACATTTTAAAAACAGGGAAAGCCAAATTAAAACTTTCCATTTAGCAATGAAGTGCTCTCTGGAAGGCTGAGTCTGAACAAAACAGAAGAGGTGAACATGTGGAGGTCTGTACAGACTATCCCACGGCATACTGGAAAGACTAGTCTTGAAACATATGTGAAGACAAACAAAAGTAATGCTCCAGCCAACACAACATGCTGACACCAGTTTAACCTGGAGTGGAGGGTTATTTATGTTTCAGATGACTAATTATCACTGAAGGAAGAGTACTTAAGTAGTACAGAGGTATCCAAGTTTAAAAAATGTCACATTAAACTAAGAAAGGAAGCTGAAAAAATTTGAAAGTAATAAATCTAAGAACAGAAGTACCAGGGAATACTTCGATGAGAAATAAAAAACCACAAAGACAGTTATAGCTACTCTGACATAAGTACCAAGATATTGATGAGCTTGTAATCACTTTTCCAAGACAAAGCTTGAAAAGGTAATTTTTTAGTTAATTCGCTTGTCTGTAAGACTCTACAGAAAATAAAGAGAGTGATGACACAGAAGAAAAATTGAAGTTGTTAGATGAATTTCAGAGAAATACAGCTGAAAATAAAAGACCCTGGTCACACTTCTTACAGGTACTATGCAATATATCATTCTGGTAAATGGCTGTAGATCTTTGTGTTTTGTATGTAATTTAAATAATTTTAGTATACCTTTACGAGACGATGATTAGAATAATTCACCAATGAAAGCACTCAGAAGTCTCTCAACTATATGACTGAACTTTTCACACTCATACGAAAGAAAAATACTCCTCGTGTCCATCATGCACAAGCTGTATGAAATGTTGATCTGCAGTCACCAATAATTTCGATTAAGTGCCACGTGGGTTATTCACTGGACAACAAATAATGCAATTGGACAACTGAAACAGAATATACAAGCCACTTATATGTGAGTAGAAAGGGACAAATATATTGGTAAAAACTAAAAGCTACCAAATACCTCAGCATTTTTCTGGAGAATGTTAACTCCTTCCACCTGGCAGATCATTGATCTCCAAAAGGAAGTACGGAATTTTTTCTGTCAAACTGACCCTCCATCTGAAAGAATGATAGATGGAAAGAGGAGATTGAGTAGATTTGATGTCTCTCTTTGACTTGGGATATAACTGCAATGCTTAGTAGACAAAAATCTGATATACAGGCAAAAGACTATTTTAAAGCAAGAGAACATCCTGAAAATACTGATTTTAGGATGGTATGAATCACTCTGTGAAAATACATTCATTTCTATATAAAACCTAGGTAATGAGGTTGCATCAAATGTCTGAATTGTAAAGAAATGAAATGAGTTTTCTTGAAGCTCCTGAAGATTATATATTGTTACTGTTTGTTTTTTTTTAATGTAGCATTTTTTTGCCTCCTTGTTCTGAGTGTAGATACGCTGCCCTGCTAGTTCAGCTCAGCACTTTCCAGCTCTGCTTAAATTAGCTGTTGCTTATTCTTCTCACATAATAACATATTGCCATCACTCATATGGTTATTGAATTAAATAGCCAAGAAAAATTCAGTGAGTGCTGTGTACCCAGTCATAGGTGTAGAAAAATCTGCAGTTGCAAGCAACTAATTTAGTTGTGTATGTTCTTTAAATTAAAAACAGCTGTTCAGGAAAGCTGGCAATATGTACTCATTGGGTGAGCTACCTATTCACTTTTTAGTCCAAAGACATGTCTGTTTACTATTACAGCTATCTTAAAAACTACTTAAAAAATATACTTACCCAGCATGCAGTGTGAATCATATATGCTTTGAAATGTATTTCAAAGTTCTTCTACATCTAAATCTGTGTGTTTCAACTGGAGAAATGCACTGGCACCAAAATATTGTCTTCACTGTTAGCAAGTGTCAGTTTTGAAAGCAATTTCATCATGAAGACTGATTATAGTATTTTTCAAATTTGGCTAAGCAAAAAAGAAAAAAAGAAGAGAGACTGAGAGAGTGGGGAAAATAAATACTTGTTCAGTAAAATGCTTTAACTCTGACTTGTCTTTTATTTGTAGAACGGGTAGAAAGAAACTGTCTGGATATTTCTGATATAGTTTAAGTTAATGATATGACATAATTATGAACAGTGGTAAGATCAGAGAAGTCCAACACTGTATAATATTTTCAGATATGTATTTTGTTATTAATAAAAGGAATGCAACTGATTTTATCTATTTGACTTGGAGTTTTTGGTGGTCAAGTGCCTTCTGCATTTGGCATAGCAAAAGTGTCACAGACCACATGAATCTGAGGATAAAGAGAGTTATTTTGATTCTTCTAACCTGTGTTGGCAGCTGCAAAATTCTATAGCAATCATCTCCTTATGAGAGACTCTTTATCAGGGAGTAGTCACAGGACAAGGAGTAACAGCATGAAAATAAAGAGGGTAGATGTAGACAAGATATGAAGGAAGAAATTCTTTATTCAGAGGGTGGTGAAGTGCTGGAACATGTTGCCCACAAAAGGCATGTGGATGTCCCACCCCTGCAAGTGTTCAAGTGTTCCAGGTTGGCTTTGCCTTTGGACAACCTGGACTAGTGGAATAAGGTCATTAAGGCCCTTCTCAACCCAAAACAGTCTGTGATTCTATGATTCACAGCTTCATGGTCTCACTGCTGTTCTTTAGCCTATCACATTATTAATTCAAACTATATCAATCAACATAGATATCTCAACATAGATTGACCATATTTTATTTTATTTTATTTTTGAAGATAAAGGAAAATCACAGAGAATAATAGGCAGTTCTATTTAACTTGCTAAATCATTTAATGGAGCATTTAATACGATAAGTATTCAAAACAACTTTCCTGTTTACATCATAACAAGGTAAGTCTAGCTGAGTGGTCATCATTTGATTCATTTCTTTTAATTAAGAACAGATGATAAGGACTTACAGATTCCCAGAATAATTGGCTGACAGGTTATTTCTTCAGACGTCATCACAGCCTGTATAAAATTAGCTCTCTGCTAAGCATTAAAATAGTGGCTGGCAGAGCAACTCCTGGAGCTAATCACTGGCGGTTGCCTTTGAAAATTAATCTGGAATGACACAAAGCAATAGACAAGTAGTAATTTACACTTTCACCACAGGTTGATTTTATATAAATACCATTTTAGTCCTGTGGAATTTGAGACAATTAAAAGCATAATTCAGCCTTTCCTTTTTAGCCATTTGACACTTATTAAGTTTTACTCCAGAATTAGGCAGTATATACTGCCTAATACAGGCCACACATGAGCTGTGTTTAGCAAAACTAGTGCATTATTCTACCTGGTAATAGGAAACTCATTGACCTATGGTAAAACATAGTATCCGTCTAGCATAATTTGGCTCACAACCCTGGCATATTATGTACAAACTTAGATAATCAGAAAAACATCATAGAAGGGAAGAGGGGAATACTAGATTGTGACAAAGGTATCGTGCACCTTGGTGTTACCACTGAAAAGGGACATTTTTGTGCAGTGCAGTAGAAAATGTGGACTAAAGAAAATGGAAAATTTTACTTTTAATGTAACATAAATTTTAATGTTTCTGTGAAACACCCTAAAAGAAGTCTTCTTTTACATGTTAGATATTGTGGAAATATGTTAGAAAATACTGACACTCCCATAAATCATGAGGTGAACTTATAGTGTCACTCAGGCTAGAGATTGTTATTCACAATGTCTGGAAATCTAAAGTTCTCTTAAATCTGAAACCAACACTAACTATTATCAGTGATCAGCAATTCTGCCAGAGAATGTTTTAGCCATCCGGTAGGTGTAAGGCAAAAACAAAGTCATTAATATCCTCTATTAGCTTTCTGTTATGGTTTAATCCAGCAGGTGGCTAAGCACCACACAGTATTTATTGTCTTAGATGACAGTTTATGTTCAGATGCAGTCACAGTTTTTCCCTTAATTGTGATCTGAAACTTCAGAAAGAGATGTAACTGAAGATGTCTACATCTAATTATTTTATTTAACTGAATTGTGTGAGACATGAGCAAATCACTGTCTAATCTTCCTCTCAGTGATTGAGCTCTGTTTGTACTTAGTTTAGGTGCAACAGGATATATATATTTATTTATTCTGATCAGATGGCCGTAGGTAATTCTTTTACATTTACTTATCAATGTATGGTACAGCCATAATTTTAGAATGGGGGATGTGACAAGTAATTATTTTGTGCAGAATTAAATATATTTAGCAACAAAACAATGTAATGTAGAGAGATATTGAGTCTCAGTATCAGAGAGGCAAGATGCAGTACAGAGGAATGCAAGGCTAGTGTGAGAAGAGATGGGGCACAGGTAGATTGCCCCATGGCCCCATGGCTGTAACAGCTTGTAAGTGATCAGTTAAAGAAATACAAACCTAACACTATCTAAACTAGTTTTAGTTGCAACAAAGAGAATTATTTAACATACGCAAAATTTAGCAGATAAAGTATATTAAGTTTCAGCGATAGAGAATGAGAAAAGATGTCTGTTAGCAGACACAACCCAAGTAGATCATAAAGCAAGAAAAAAAAGAAACAAACCATAACACTATTGATAGAAACATCATCTTCCTTCCAGAGAAGTCTCCAGACAATTCACCATAACAGCCCCTAGCACCAGACTGGGATCTGGATGGGCAGGAGACAAGTGAGTCCAGCTTCAAGAAAAGGGGAAGAACCTAAGAATTTTATGTATAATGATATAAACTGCTTAACTATCATTAAATTAATAACACTTTTTCTTTATAGCATTATTCTTTTTAACTTTATATTTCTTCTGCTCTTTCTATAAAAAAATGGATTGTCTCATAATGCATCCTTATTAGACACTTAATATTTCAATCATCTTAACAATAAATTCTTTGCTTAATGTCCTCTGATTCCTCTTTTCCAGTACACAAGTTTTTGAGCATAACAGTAGGAATAAAGTATCTTAGACTAATAAACTATGTTCTACACATTACAGATGTTCACCATTAACAGATTAGTGCTCGCAAGGAAAAGAGACAAAATAATACATAAAATCATTGTGTCCAGATGTGGATTCTTCAGTACAGGACAGACATGCACCTGCTGGAGTGTGTACAAAGCTGGGCCACAAAAATGATCCAAGGTTTGAAACATCTCTCCTACAAGGACAGGCTGAGAGAGCTGGGGATATTCAGCCTGGAGAAGATTGCAAGGTGATGTGAGAGTGGCCTTTCAGTATATAAAGGGGAGCTACAGGAAAGAAGGGGACAGACTGTTCAGCAGGGTTTGTTGTGATAGAACAAGGGGAAATGGTTTCAAGATCAAGGAGGGTGGATTTAGACTGGATATAAGGAAAAAGACTTTTACAATGAGAGTGGTGAGGCACTGGAACAAGTTGCCTAGAAATGTGATTGATGTTCCATCCCTGGAGACTTTCAAGTCAAGGCTAGATCAGGCCCTGGGAAACTTGATCTCGCTCTGGTTGTCCATGTTCATTGCAGGGGTGCTGGATTAGATGACCTTTAAAGTCCTCTTCCAACTCAAAAGATTTTATGATTCTATGATTTTCTCCATTTGGAATGCTTGGATAAGTATTTACTAAATGACTTTGTATTCTATTGTGAGAAATAGTAGCAACACGCATTGAACAGTAATAAAATAGCTCCCTATTACTCCAAAAATTTTTAAAGAAAAAAAACTAAAAACATAGGATTATACATGTGCAATAAATTCTATGAGCATAAAACTAGGAGTGAGTATGATAAAACTAAAAAACCTTGGCATTTCACCTTCTACTTTTTTCCTTTAGTCTACAACCTCGTTATTTCCAGGCACCTCAAGTAATTGGTTCACACTTTTTCTCTGGCAACAGCTTAGACTTCCCAGAAGGATGCATTTTGAACAAATCATGATATTGCATTGGCAGCCACTGATTGAACTGTCTGTTGAATTATATGGAAACAAAGCTATCCCGCTGACCTCAAGAGCAATTACATTATTACATTTGATTCCAAAAATGACTGTTCAGCCTGCTATTGGCATCAATATGATTGTGCCTGCAATAGATGCTAGATCTAGTACTTGATTTTTCTTTGAAGCGGTTTCAGACATTTTTCATCCCAGTCACTGACCATATGAAAATTTCAGTGCAAATTATCTAAAAGTGTCTTGATGATCTAAAAAAAGAGATGTACTTTGTTCTCTTTTCTCCTATTCATCATGAAAAAACAGATTCTTAATTTTTCCTGGTTAACACCTTCTTCTTTGAGAGCCTCACCCATTCCATTCAGCATTTGTAAAGTGATCAGTAGGTGAAAATTCTATTTGAATTTAACCATATGGGCTCAATTTGCTGATACAAGACAACAGTCCATCAGTGATATTATGATAGTTTGGTTACGATTTAATAAAACAAAAATAAATGTCTTTCAGAAGGTGAGACCTACTTCAATGAATTACGGTTTTAAGAATACCACTAAGGAGGTGTCAACGGTTTACGGGCAGGTTCGGCCCGGTTCCATGACAATTGGTGCGGGGGACCCACGGACCCACGCCCCAGGAAAGGGGAAGGAGGAAAGGGAAAAGGGAAAAGGGAGATGGGCCTAGAAACAAAACAGCGGCAACGATCTGAGGAGGAAAGCTAATTTACTAAAAAAGATATCAGAAAGCAAAATAACACAATATAATACAATATAATTAGAATTAAAGCTAATAAATCAAATAAAATGAGCAAGAGAGAGTGTCCGATAAACCGAAGGCCTTACGCTAACGCTGAAGGCGAGACGGCAGCGAGCACCCACTGCTGAGTCGATCCCAAAGGAAAGAGCGTGTCCCGTGACCGCAGACAGTTTTTATCTTCCCCTCTGAGCGTAAACACGTAAAAATACCACAAAGTCCTCTGGGGAATGTAGTTCTTCTTCTCTTCTAAGACAGATATACCTGGAACTATCGATGATCCATGGAGCTGGAACATCAACTCTTTAACTCTAAATGCACTACATGATGTTATGATGTGGAATACCAATACCAAAAATCACAAAACCATGACAGGAGGAATAAGACTTTCAAAGAAATTCAGAATTATGTTCTTATCATCTGAATCCTTCTATGAGGAAGCTTATTCCACACTAAGTATGTGGAAAGTCTATGGCAACTACACTCCTTATTTAGATTCTAAATTTGTTACCTAAAATTAAGAAGAAACTAGAGTAAGTTCTCTGTTTTGCTGTAACTGTGTTGGAAGTAAATGTGTAGGTTCAACACTATGCTTCCTTTTCTACAGCATGAAACTTAGCCAGTAAGAGTAAGGTAATACTATCTTGGAGCCTTCTTTGCCTCGAATAAGATATAAACCAGGAACAGTTTTTTGTTTAATTATGATACACCAATTTTTGTAAGAATCAGTGTCTTTGCCAATTTCTGTATAGATATCCATATTCTATCTTTATGTATTTTCATGCAAGTTCTGTTTGATATCACACTTGCTTTCTTGTCACTGCTTGCAATACTATGCCATGGAATACTAATGTCATGTTTATAACTAGATTTGAAATTACTTTTGAATCCTTTCTTCAGCTGCCTTTCTACTCCAGAACTGGGGGATAACAATAGATTCCTTCCCAGGCAGTAAAGCATTTTAATGCAACATCCTAAATAGCTCAGCCCATGAGTATTTCTCTTTCTGGTGTGTCTGTGAAAGGACATAAATATTGCTAGTCAGCTACAATAATTTTACCTTGCCCTTGTATGTCAGTGTCTCCTGGCTTCGCTTTGCTTTTGTACATATTTTCTTATTTTATCCTTGTAGATGGATCATCTCTGTCATCCTTAGAGATAAATTTTCTGATCACTGATTCCAAAAGCATCAGAGGTGCTTTGATTCAGTGATATTGGTACAAGTCCAGAGGAGGATCATGATGATGATCAGAGGTCTGGAGTACTTCCTTGATGGGGATAGACTGAGAGATTTGTGGCTTTTCAGCATGAAGAAGGCTATGGGGGAACTTACAGTGGCCTTTCAGTGTCTGAAGGAAATCTACAGGAAAGCTGGGGAGGGACTTTTTATAAGGGCATGTAGTGATAGGCTGAGGGGAAATGGCCTTAAACTGGAAGAGTATAGATTAGATTAGATATTAGCAAGAAATTATTTACTGTGAGGATGGTGAGACAGGTGGTGAACAGGGTACTGTGAATTCCCCCTCCCTGGAGGCATTCAGGTCTAGGCTGGATGGGGCTTTGAACAACTTGATCTAAAGGGAGGTGTCTCTCCCTGTAGCAGTGGGGTTGGAACTAGATAATCTCTGAGGACCCTTCCAATACAAACCATTTTATGATTCTATGATTCTGTGGTATTAGTGGTGTGAATTTGCCAGTGTACAGGTAGAATCAGTCTCATACAAACCATGGTAAGCACTGTCTGAGGTTACTTTACTGTCAGATTACTTTCATGCAAAAATAAATTAAAACAGAAAATAAAAATTGGAAGACAGTAAGGTATCAGAATTTGTGAATATTTGGAGAAATGTAAAACAGAGCCTAAATATCTTCAAGGTAACCAGAGTCAAGAACCAGCATCAGAAAAACACGCACATCTTGCAGCAAGCAACAAAGCTATGTGACAGCAATTGCTAAATATGGAATTACATTATCCTGTGCTTTACCATAGGTTATGTGGTAATTGGTATACCTCCATGATAAGGCCTGAGGTTCCATGCCTGTTCTTTGAAAGAACAGAAGTAGGTTTGCTTTCCTTTAACAGGGATAATCTAAAGCTCCTTTTATATATTTAAAAATAATCTATTAAGAATGAAGATTAATAAAAAGCCTGGATATTCTGACCCATTATATTTATAGGCTCTCCAATTTTAAACATTAGGAAGTTCTCTTTCTCTTTTAACATCTCTGAATCTTGGACCTAGTCACTCAGGGAAATTTGATGACATTTTCCAACTGGAGTCGGCCCTCAGCAGCTCAGAACAGGGATATCTGTGATAGCCTTGGGAGTCTGGAGGCCAACTGGTGAAGAGTCTGGGAATTGTCAGAGTTCAGTGCTCAGCACCTGTATACATGAATCACAACTTTGGATCTGCTTCATTCAATTCCACTGAACAGATTTTTTAAATGTTCCTTTTCAGGAGCAAGGCAGAAATGTTTTTACTCATCCACTGAGTTAAGTAAAAGGTTCATGAACAGATCAGTGGAACTGGATAAGGCTCAGTCTCATATTAAATCATCAAGTTTATTTGTGTATAGTATTTATTTCTGGATATTTTCTCAAGATACACTGTTCCCAAGCAGACTTTCACTTTGTTATGACCTGTCCAAATTTCAATAAATAACACAATCCTGAGTGAAATAACCAGCTAAGCAATTATGAAACTAAGACAGAAAATGGAATTAAGAAGCCTCAGTCATAAGAACCTTGGTGTGTCAGAACAATTACAGACCAGACATAACAGATGGTAACAGTCTAAATCCCTTAATTTCATTGTTCGGTGACATAATATTGAAATAAATCTCTTTCTCACACATACTCATATAGTCCCAGGGATCTCCAGTAAATATTCAAAGGCTGCTAATTCAGCCTCCTGTTCACCTCTAATCAGTTATTTCAATACTGATTACTGATAAATTTTTACTTAAAAACTCTCTGAACTAGTTCATGACTGCATAACAATTATAGGTTTTGACTGGTACCTTCTGTCCCTCTTGCTCAGCTTAGTATCACGGAGTTGGGATACTAATGCATGATACAGCTTTTGCAGCACACATTAGTGTTGTGGAGATGAGATCGTAACTTCAGGAAACTGTTCCTGGGGGAATAAATAAAATATCCCCATACCACACTGAGAAGAATTGCAATAGTGGATCTGAGATAATTAGGTGCTGAAGAGGGTGGTATACACATGACACAGACAGAAGAGAAAAAAATTCAACAACTTTGCAATCACATAGAAAATAGGAAATAATAGTTCATGTTTTGTAAGACAAATAGTATGGAAGATATCACCAGATAAACTAGGCAAATATTACAGTGTCAGTGGGAGGGTGTGAGGTTGGTCGGGGTTTGAAGCATCACCCTGATGAAAAGAAAGTGAGGGAGCTGGTGTTGTTTTATCTTGAGAAGAAAAGGGTTTGGGGAGACCTTATAGCAGCTTTCCAATACTTGAAGGGGGCCTACAGGAAAGTTGGGAAGGGACTCTATTGCTACACTCCGATAGAACAAGAAATAGTGGTTTTAAACTGAAAGAAGGGACATTTAGATAAGAAGGAAATTCTTTACTCAGAGAGTTGTGACACCCTGAAACAGGCTACACAGAGAGGTAGTGGATTCATCAACCCTGGTCAGGTTATGTCTTGGCTCCTGGATCCAGTATCCCTGTCCATGATAAGTGTTAGAATTATTTGGTCTTTAAGTTCTCTTCAAATTCAAGGCGTTCTACAATTCTTTGAAGTCTAATGGACACCTTCTCCAGTATGTGTAGATAAGTAGATCTTAACTAAGAGAATCCGAAAGGATAGATGGGAGGATGTGCTACAAAAAGCAGAGAATAAATTAATCTTGTTCCTTGGACAATTCTTTGAAATGATAAAGTGAAACACCGCTGAACATTCAAGAAATCAGCAATGACTTTTAAAAATGTATACATTAACTTTATAATACAAAAGATGTCTCACTTTGTTTTAGACCTAATTATATGAGAAAAAGATCAGTTAATAATAAGTTTGGAAGATTATGAGTGCCCTGGCAATTGTGATCATGATCTTATTATACTTACCATGAGCAATCGTCTTTGATAATGTGTGAGGAGAGAGGAGAAAGGAGAGGGAGACAGGGAGGACCTGGAAGATCAACTGCCAGACAACTTCAGGGCTAACCAAAGTTAAACCATATTAATAAGGGTGTTGTTCAAATGACTCACAAGCTTAGGGCATCAGCCACTTCACTAGGAAACGTTGTTCTGGTGTTTAACTATAATCATGGGACAATTTTTTTTTTATTATATAGTGAGAGAGAGGAAAAAGAAAAAGAAAAAGAAAAAGAAAAAGAAAAAGAAAAAAGAAAAAAAAAAAAAAAAAAAAAAAAAAGAAAAAAAAAAAAAGGAAAAAAGAAAGAAAAATGAAAGAAGAAAAAAAAAAAAAAGAAAGAAAATCCAGCACATACTGAAGGAAAATAATTATTCCTAAAGGATTTTAGCAGTACTAAAGAGTTGAGCAACTATAATGGCCTGTTATTGAATGAAGATGACAGTGATCACCAGAATTGCATATATCTTCTATAACTGTTTCTGTTCTTCATTTGGAAAGAAGTATGATGACGTACTTATGAGAAAAATATAGTCCTTTCCAGATAAGCCACATATACAGGAAATTAACATTTTAAAAACAAGGGTTTAGAGCATTCATTGACACTACTAGGGATGCAGATGATATATTAGGGGCCAGGATTAGTTTGCACATATATTTTGCAACATTCAGGGACTTTTAGTTAGAAGACTTTAAATTAAAAGAATAAAAATGTTTAGTCACATCTGGAAAAAATGCGGGAAATCAAACTGTAGTGACGCACAGGGTCACTCTAACCAAACATCACTGCCTGTGTATTTGGATGTTGCAATGAAGATCTAGTCTGAGAGATAGATGGTTAGTTTCTGTGATGTTTGGAATAAAAGTAAAAAAGATTACTCTGGCCTTGGGTTTCTGACAACAGTCTTCTGTGGGTTCAGTGTGGCTCATCCTACTATCTACCCCAAACTACAACTACCTGTGACAAATGGAAAAACTGGTGGGAATACAGCATTGTTATTGGTAAAACTGATTGGTCTGAATGGAAGACTCCATTTTGTCTTTGGAGAAAGTCATAGTTACAGTTTTTTACCCTAGGCCTAATATTTATTATTACAGGGAACTGCAAGGACTTCAGCAGCTTAGGTATGCTAACATTTGTGAAACAGTATTTAAAGGCCCTTCTGAATGATTGGATGGTTCTCTTATTGTTGGGGACTAGCACATCACAAGCCAGTAACCCTCAAAACTCTTTATGTGTGGAATTACAATATTGCCATTAAAATGTTTGATTAGGAGAATGTATATGTTTAAGAACTATCTGTCTGAGTCCAGAGAGAAGTTGTCAATGTGATGACACTTAAATAAATTTGAGTTTCTAAAAGTGTTTCAGATTGATTTCTTTTCTGGAAAGATATGACTTTAGGTGACCATTACAGAAAGTTAGCTTAACTTACAGTACCTACATATCTAGATGGAAAAAATATTAAGCAACATTCAGCTCTTCTTACGACCTAGGAATGTATTAAAACTACCATATAGTGTGAAATTTAAATCAGGACTTTTGATTTAGACAGTTTTACTATGATTTAATAGACATGAAAAGTACCAAGAAAGAAATTCTCAACTTCTTTCAAACTAGATGATTTTCTAGTTGATATATTTTAATTAAATACAACTTAGTTGATTCAGTAATTGCTTAATTAAGTCCCACATATAAAACCCCAAAAGTAAGTATTTGAAAATGATATCAGAAGCAATTTTTGTGTTTTTTTTTTTTCCCTGCTTTGTTTCGTTTTCACAAGAAGTTTAAATCCCTCTGTGGATAAGGCAAGAAGTGATCTAGAATTTGTAGTTTCAGTAAGTACTATCAAGGTTTTTGAGGGCTTAAATTCATAAATCAAGTAAATATTACAACTTCTGACATGGCATTTGGTCAATTGCATATGTTGCTCCAAAAATAATGTCTCTTATTTTTATTTATTTATTTATTTCTAGGGAAACTACAATGAACACGTGAAGCATAATAGCACTAATAAATAGAGAAAATTCTCAGCATAAAGCACTATGTTTCAACACAGTCAACAGCATTAGCCAATATGCATGGATGAGCTAAATGAGCCACTCTTCATTTTGTGGTGTGACTGCCATGCATGACCATCCAGAATATGAGTTGTCTTTCACATCACTGTTGCCACTGCTGAAACACACCATCCATCATCTCACTGTGCTCACATGCACTGGTTAGTTCCCATAAATGTTCAAGAAGCATCAATGAATGTCAATGGGTGCAATTGTTTCCTCATGGAGGAATTCAACACTTCTCTACTTCATATGCTCTCCATTTCAGGTGTTATTCTATCAGACTGCCCCTCTGCTGCCATCTGTCATGCAGACACAAGATGTAATGGAATACTGGGGGGAAGGTTCAGCCTCTACTGCCATACCACCAACATCCTCCTCTGATGTTGTGGGCCAACAAAATAAAATAGGAGGCATTGTTTTCGGAGCAGACACTGTACTTTCATATTTTGGAATACATATTTGATGTAGCAACATTTTAAGGTTTTATATCCTGTTTTCCTGTTTACTTGTATTAAGTGAAGATCTAGACCTTTCCTGTGTTCTAAAATACATAAAAAACTTTTCAGAGCATTAGCATTAGCTGTAATTGTAAGAAATAAATGTGCTTGCTTTCCACAGGACAATGCATTCTGAATTTATTTAAAGGTTCTCTCCTCAAGCACATTAAAATAGTCTCCAGAATCCAAAACATATTCTGATCCTCTTTCTAAGAAGTCCTGTAGTCGATTCATTTATTAATATCTTGATATTTATTAATATCTTGATGTTTAAATATAAATAAATGGACCAAGGTGACTGCATTTTAAGTCTTCACAGTGTAACTTTTTAAGCTATTTTATTCCAAATTACTTTATTTTTAATTTTAGTTTTTGTATTAACACGCTGCAAAACTGGGGTAAGCTTTGCAATAGTCTGTAATGGTATGCTACACTACCATCTTCTGGAAAGACATGAAAATAAAGGATTTAAATATTTACAGTATAAATCATTTTCTTTTTTTTTTTTTTCTTTTTCTTTTTCTTTTTCTTTTTTTTTTCCTATGTGTTTTCTTCATCATTTGTGTACCATATACTGATATTTTCCAAGGAGTTTTGACTGAACAGGAAAACACAAAAATGTTAACATTTTTACCTTGTGCTTTTAATAAACTCTCTCCTTCAGGGGAGTTTTTCTTTCCTCTTTTTAAACTATACTTTAGTTCATAATTCTGAACATTTAAGGCTCACTAACAGTTTACTTGCATGATGTCTTTTTAAATTAAGACAACTTTGATGTTTGCTTGTTAAGACCCTCATTTCCTCGGTTGCAATTCCAAATTTAGCTCTTTCATGTTGTCATCAAAATCAGCCTAGAAAGCAAGTTCATGCTGAAACCAAAGTTGCAAAAATTTCCAGTAAGTGTATCCAAGCTTGTGGGTTGGCTTGTTATAGAGATAAGGCTGTTTACAAAGGTCAGTCCTTGGAAGCTAAGAGGCTAGATTTTAGTGGAGCAAGCCAGAAAGTGAAACAGTTTTGGATCAAATAAAGCAATGTAGTGACTGCAACTGAAACCACAACATATTTCTAATGAAATGTAAAGTTCTGTTCTAAAACAAACAAGAATGAAGCTCTATAGTCCTAGTATTAATGCTTCTCTAATTTCACATCTGATGCTCTGCATATTTTATAAGGCATTGGTTTTAGAAAAATGCCCAGATAATGGGAAAAAACTCTTTTTTTGAGTGCATTTCTACAGACAAAGAGAATGCCATTTGGACTTGTTAGTGTGTTGGTTTTTTTTCTGAAAATAAATATATATATATATATGGACAGATGTACATTTGCCCAATATTTTAGTAGCATTTTGTGGTTGTGTTCATGATCACTGCAGATCATGAACAGTGAGAATCGCTGCAGAATAGGAAGTCAGCATGATGACTGCACAGTTGAGGTGACATCATCAGGGAATTGGGAGAAAAAACTATTGTAATGATAACAAGAAGTCTGTGAAAGATAAATGGTTGAGGAGCAACTTTGATAGCAATGTTTTATTATTAATTCTATCCTCTGTTTTCTTGCTTTTAAATCCTAAAACACTTAAGACAAACACATATTCTGCAATAGAACTGTTCCTCTAAGATGATTTCAAAGGTTAAGCTGAGCTGATGTTTGGATTAATTAAACAAACAATGACTGTGAACATAATCAAATAAAAATTATTACTTGGATTCACTTGAGTACCAGCCGAAAAACTATTCTCATTATAACCCCAGATGTAGTCCAGGACACTTGGCTTAACAAACTTAATCTTGCAAAACCGTCAAGGGAATTTCCATTATCACATCATGAGAATTGTTTCATGATCTAAGGTAAGGTGATTGCTTCTAGGTCATGCTTACATATATGTTTCTTGATTTTTACTACTGATGTACCAGTAATGAAATATGTACCATATTAGCACACTTTTTTTTTGTTTGTTTCCTTAACCAGGTAAATAATTCTCCACTAGTTTGAATCTCACTTTACTGTGCCATTCATCATTGTTTTCATGCACTATTAAATGTAATGGTAATCCTGGCTTTAAGTCTGCATATCCTGTAATGGTTTTGTTTTTTGCAGTTCTTCTGTTTCGTTGTTTGTATTTTGTTTGTTTGTATGTTTGCTTTTGGTTTTGTTTTCCCAAGTAAAGGACATTTTGCTTAGATTTTATTTATGTATTTAAATTTCTATGTATTTCAATTCCTGTAATTATGAATTAGCATGTAGGAGAAAATAGAAATTGGAAGCTCTAATAATTGAGGTAGTTCTGTAAGATTAAAAAAAAAATCTTACTGAACATAAACATAGGCATATTGATTGCACTAAAACTATTCATGTATTAAGACTTGTATCATTGTTAATAATTTTTTTAAAAAGTAAATATATTATATACCAGGCATCACTATACTTTCCATGTGCTAATGAGACCTGAACTTCAATATATCTTTTCACATTGTTCATTGAAAACTATATTCAGGCTCAGTTTTTCTTGATTCATCCTAAAAAGAAATAAGTGTTCTCTGAACTGGTTGACATTTAAAAACAAAGGAAGAAGACATCTGTATACATCAGGGGTTGGACTGTCAGTTTGGGAGCCTTTGGTGTAGTGCTGGTTTGGTAACAAAAAATTTACTTGCTCGTGTATAAAACAGACAACATCATTGTTCCACTTTATAGGAGCAGTACAAGGTACTACTGAATGCATTCAAGTGTGCATCCTAAAATACTGAGATTATGACAGCTATAGAAATTCTTCACAGAGGTGCAGTCGCTGGGGAAAGTTAGTCAAGACTCTATCTGATGCAAGTTATGCAGGAAAACAGGTACAGAGGAAAAGGGCAAAAGAAAGGCAAAACTGCTTTTCATTTGTTTTCAAAAGTTTGCATTTTCATCAGCAAAATACTTTGGTGGGTTTTTTTTGTTTGTTTATTTTTTTTTTCTAATAGTGTTGCATGTTTAATACCAATTTTCTTTACATACAAATTTTGAAATGCAATCATTCTCAACAGTTGCATTTAGAATTTAGGCAGATTAGTTTAGTATCTTATAATCTTTTAAGAGAAAGAGGACTAGAATATAAGACACCAAATATTTTCTACTGGAAGAGTTTGTAGGTAGAAAACTGGTCCAGTAACGTTCACAGCTGTTGCAACAATGCATTGCATGAATCAACCTAAGTACTCAAATGAAAATAAAGTGATTCCTTTTGACATCATTGTTTCAATTGTGATTGAAACATATATTTCAAAATATTTTATTTTATGAAAATTTTAAAGATTTTATCTTGTCTTGTTTGGGACAAAACTGAACTTCAGTACGTCTAAGGCCTAACACTTCGCATAATAATAATGTGTGCGATGAAACTATTGTATAGTTCTTTTTTAGTGAAGTACTATAACAGAAAGGCTCAGGATTTGTTAAACAAACTTCTTGATTCATTTTGGATATTTACTGTGCAGCTTCATATAAGCTTTAAGTAGCTTATATGAATAACTAAAGAAAACAAGATTTATAGACACATATTTATGGTACTGGTGTTACCTGAAGGATGGAATACAAAACTTAGATGTTTAAAAAAGCCTGGTTTGTTATTGTCTAACAAACAATTTTTGTGGGGAAACCAGAGGGGAGTGTCCACTATGGGAGTTACTGTTTTCTGTGTGGGAAAAAATATTAGAAAACCCCTATCGTGCAAGTTGGTGACAATTATTTATCTTTCTCCAGCCTTCAGTGATACATGATGAAAGTGTTCTATGCCAACATAGAATGCAACATTAATGCACGAACTGCTTATAAATTTGTTTTTTATCAGCCTCATCAGATAGTTGCTGTAATAAAGAAACTATCATTTATTAAATGTATATATAGGTGTAACACTGTAGATATTGCTACTGTCACACAAATAAATCATCTTCTACTGAAATTTTCCTCACATACAAAGCTGGTATTTCTGGCTTTCTCTACCTTTCTTTCTATTTTGCATTCCCATGAATACGAATGAACAATTATTTGTTCTTGGCTCTCCTAAGAATGGAGTGAAGGAGAAACTTGACTTCTGCCCTTCAGTGTCTCCTCCTCCTCCAGTAAGTGCAGATGTCAGAGGCATGTGCTAGTTTTCAGCCATCCCTTTTATATCTTAATCACGTTCATCTCTGAACTTACTAATTCCCAAGAGTCAAGAAAGAATAGTTGACCTGTAGGAGAAGTTATGGGAAAGACGAATAAATTGCACAGATGTCAGGAATTAAATCTAGATCACATTTAAATTCTCTCTTGCTTCTCATGGAGCTCAAATCTCAGTTGCTGTCTTCACAGTCACAGCCCAATGGTTTTATTTTTCTTATATCAGCCTTAAGTGCAGCTCAGAGAGCAAGACAAGAGGGAGACTTGCACATTTGTGGGAATTCCCCACATACCTCAAAGCAAACTTCCCTTACTGATGGGAGCTCAAAAATTTTGGTAAGCAGTGGATCACAGTTGTCCTCTATGGAAATGGATTGGAATCTGCTCAGACACGGGTGGGTGATAGACTGAAAAACAGAATAGAATACCAGAGTGGAAAAGAAATGAACTGGAAAACAAGAGAGAAGGATTTTTGTCCTCTGATGAGGATGACTACAACAACAAAGGTCTCATAAGCCAGCTTTAAACTGTGGGTGAAAATAAATAAATAAATAAATAAACCTGAAAAAAATAAGGTTCGTTTTCAAGGTGGCCACCAGATGACAGTAGTGAACTGTGAATGATATTTTCCAAGAATCTCCAGAAATGAACAAACAGCTCCGGGAACATATGAGGTACATTTTGCACAGCCGGTAGATTCCTTCTGTGAGGGCAGCAATGGCATTCATTTTCAGATGGTTTGAAATTCAAAAGCTTGGATTAAAAAGATCAGTACCGCTGCTATGTGCACAAATTGCATGCATAGCTGCCTCATCAATGTTGAATTATATTGACATTAAAATATCATCACTCTAGCGCCTGAGCTATCACATCCCTCTGTGTAAAAACTGGCTAGGCAATGCTGTCTGAACACTAAACATTCATTTGTTAACATTTATTTGCATTCCCACCCACTGTGTAATTCAATTGCCTCTTCTCCATTATGTTAACGGTGTTTGGAAATAGGAGACAAAGAGGATTTTCTTCAACTTTACTTTATGCATGTGTGTATAGTATCACGATAAAATCTCGATTGAGATTTCATTGTCATTTCTTTTTGCATTTAAGTAACAGGAGCACAATAGTTCTTTAATGGAAAAAATTGAAATAGTGGTATTGGACTATATAGCATGATGATCACCAAAGATATTCAAGGGTAGATAGAGTCAAGATTGAAAACATCCAGCTCTTCAACAATCTTCAATGTGAAAATAAATTATATCAATAAAAATTACGTACAAGCTCTGTACACATAGTACCAGGGTACCATAATTTAAACGATAGAATACTTTGCAACAGGCTTTGAATGTAATTTCCATTTTAAATAACGTATTAGTGCTAATATTATAAGCTGATGATACGCACATACTTCTTTGGTTTCTTAGAACGACTGGCA
The DNA here is from genome assembly GCA_013399175.1 of Odontophorus gujanensis. Classification (NCBI taxonomy): domain Eukaryota; kingdom Metazoa; phylum Chordata; class Aves; order Galliformes; family Odontophoridae; genus Odontophorus; species Odontophorus gujanensis. The sequence goes on from VXAB01006988.1 coordinate 213,002, forward strand.
AAATGCCCCAAACAGATCAACACAAGTGCTAACTGAATTGCCTGCCTAATTGTGTCTCAGTCGTCTTAATTAAACAAACAGATGCTTGATAAATTATTCTGTGTTAACATTTGACACACTCCCTTCACTGAACATTTGAACGAGATTTCCATTTTATTTTTCATTGCCTTACATTGAACAATTGCAGGCTGTGACTCTGCAAACATGGGTTATGTTTAAAAAAAAAGGTTGATCTTGGGATAAAACTGCACAAGGTTCGTGATGTTTGTTTTCCACCAAAGCTATTTTTCCAACAGGATATTGAGTTTTCTTTCTTTAGAAGGAAATTTTTTGAATGTGCCTGTTTTCTGCAGACACTTTAATCTTTTTTTTTGTTGTTGTTGGAAAGAGAGAACAACTGACAGCTGAAAAGCCTTAGGCTCAAAAGAAAACATAACAGGAAGATTTGGAAATGCCCTCTAGCTCCTTACATCACAATCTGGGTCAGCCCTCACCCTCACACCACACTGCAACCACATGACTCCCTCAATGTGCTCCAACCATCAGCAGGGCAGAGCTGTTCAGTCTGGAGGCTCTGGGCTGCAAGGCCAGGAAATGGGGCAAAAAACAACTTTTATAAGCCGCTGAAGAAATGTTTTCAAGCAAGTGTTTCAGATTGTAGTTGAGGTTTGTGATGAATGCTTTCAGATGGGATTTTTTGTTACTATTTTTGCAGAGAAAAATCACATGTTTTGTGACCTGTTTATTAGTCTGTAGTTTATAGTTCTGTGCCCTCTTTGCATGGAAAAATTCAGCAGGGATGTCCACTCACAGGGGTGGGTGCTGGATGAGAGGGGCTCAGGATCAGACCTGGTGAGGGGAACCAGGTCAGACAGCCTGGGATTGCCAGAACATTATGGGGCCTAGCCCGAAAGGCAAGTTAGTGAGCCAGATTCAGATGAGCAGAGTGAATATTTAGGACCAAGCAAGAGCACGCTAGCATCAAAGCATTTCTCAAGAGAAGAAGAGAGTCCTGCATGGTAAATCTCAACAGTGCTGCTGACTTGTGCACACCATTTGACATTGTCCTGCATTACATCCTGGTCACAAAATTGGAGACAAATGGATTTAATGGATAGATCACTCACTGGATAAGGAATTGGCTGTGTGGTCACACTCACAGAGTTGTGGTCAATGGCTCAAGGTACAGACGGAGACCAGTGATGAGTAGCCTTCCTCAGGGACTGGTGTTATTTAACATCTTTGTAGGTGACATGGACAGTAGGAATGAGTGCACCCGCAGCAAGTTTGCAGATGACACTAAGCTAACTAGTGCAGCTGAAATTCTAGAGGGAAGGGATGCTATCCAGAGGGACCGGGACAGGCTTGAGAGGTGGGCCCATGCCAAACTCATGAAGTTCAACAAGGCTAAGTACAAGATCTTGCACCTGGATCAGGGTAATAAGATACAGACTGGGTGGAGAATGGCTTGAGAGCAGCCCTGAGAAAGGTTTAGAAGTGTCAGATAATGAAAAATTCAACATGAGCTGGCAATGTGTGCTTGCAGCCTAGAAAGACAACTGCATCCTGGGCTATATCAAGAGAAGCGTGAACAGCAGCAGGTCATGGGAGGTGATTCTGCCCCTTCACTCTGCTCTTGTGAAACCCAACTTGGAGTCCTATGTCCAGGTTTGGAGCCCCCAAACACAAGAAGGAAAAGGAGCTGTTAGAGTGGATCCAGAGGAGGGGCATGAAGATGATCAGAGGGCTGGAGCACCCCATCTATGAGGACAGGCTGAGAGAGCTGGGACTCTTCAAGAAGGCTTGAAGGAGACCTTATAGTGGCCTTCCAGTACATGAAGGTGGTCTACAGGAAAGTTGAGGAGGGAACTTTTATAAGTGCATGTAGCAAAAGGATGATGGAAAATTATTTCAAACTGGAAGAGAGCAGATTTAGACTAGATATCAGGAAGAAATTCTTTACTGTGAGGGTGATGAGATACTGGAACAGGTTGCCCAGAGAGGTTGTGAATGCCCCCTCTAGCATTCAAGGCCAGGCTGGCTGGGGTTTTGAGCAGCCTGGTCTAGAGATAGCTGTCTCTGACAATAGCAGGAGGGTTGGAACTGAATGATCTTGAAGGTCCCTTCTAACCCAAACACTTATATGATTCTATGATTTTGGAAGAAGCATCCTCTGAGGGGTTTTCTAGCTTTTTCTTGCAGCAATCAAAAACTGGCAGTCTTCTCAGGGGACACAGGAAAGCCCTCAGCTCTGTCCTGTACCTTAGGCTCTTTCTGATTCACATCTCTAGCACAGCAGAGCATGGCTTGTGGTAGTTCACCCAAAGTCTACAGCTCCTCTGTCCACCCTCACTGCTATGGGTCTCTGGGCAGTTTTAGGCCATGATAAAGAGGATGGTACAAGTTCTGCATTACACAGCACCTTGGTCTGCAGTCTAAAGCACTACATTGATTTCTGAGACCTGTGTGCAGTGGCAATTCAGGTAGCCCTGCAACCACTCAACAGAAGAAAAATATATCTAGCAGCAACTGATCAGCTGTATCATACAAAGCAGTTGCACAGTAGAAGTGCAACTTCTTCGAGATCTGCCTGAGGAGGCAAAAAGAACCAACAGTGGTTTTAGAAATGAGTTAAAGATTATTTATGCTTTTATTTTATTAGTTATGTATCTATTATTTATTTTTGTCAAAAAACACGCAAAAATATATTATCAGTTATATATGCAGGAATATATTATCCATTATATATGCAGGAATATGCAGAAGATGCACTAAGAGGAACATTTGGTTCACTGCTGGAAGTGAGTAAACCCATATCTGCATACGTAAGAAAACTGTTCATGTACCTATAGTGTTTCTTGCATTTAAGATCCTTGGATGATGGTGGAGCCATCAGCAACCAGGATGGGATCATTGGACCACAGACGCAGAGCTGCTGCTAGATGGAAGAAGTGGGTCTGATACCCTACAGTGCGTGCTGGGATCCTGGTGAAATGAAACCTATGAAGAAGAAGAACAGCTTTAAGACTCTTGGACATGTTGGAGTGCACCTTCTCTGCCAGGAAAGTGAAGAAGAACTTACCTTTGAGAGGCGCTGTGGAGATTTTTGTTCACCTGACAGTCAAGTATAAATATATATATTTTTTACCTTGACAGTAATTCGATTGGATTAACTGTGTTTACCTATTCCCTAAAACTCCTTTATGTCTCTGACGTTTTGGATTAACATCTAGTTTTAACATTTTTCCTTCATAAATAACAGTATTGTTCACTTGAAATAATTCATATGACAGATATTAGAACATTTTTATCTCTTTCATCCTCTTTTAGATAGTTTGATTTAATTCATTTATAGCTAACAAATGCCATCTAGTGGATTTTTTGTGCTTAGTTTAAATCTATTTTCTACAGTAAATCTAGTAAAACATAGTAGCTCAGCATGGAATGGCACTTATAAGGATGTAAAATAGTCAGTAAAGAAAGGTGAACTATATACTCTGAACGCACTATTTTTATCTCCACTGCTTTTGTGGACTCAGAGGTAAATGCATATTTATCTGGTTGTGTCCAAGTGTGGTATCTTCTTACCAGCCAACCATTACATAAACACTGCTACAAATCAAGTTAGATAAACCATGCTGTAATTGCTACTTAAAAAGTGTATGTCCACAGTAAAGCTTTTCTGTATACTTCATAGCAACAGTAATTCCCACAAGTAAATATTCTTAGACATTGCTTCTATTTAGTTAAAAGCAATAGTCAGGCATTCAGTAACTGCAAAATAATGAAATTAAAACAGTTTTCAAAAGCAGAGATCTACAGACTGTATGAACAGCTTATATAGGCATTAGAGTCTATGCATAGACACATATGTACATACATACTGGGAAACCAATGAACTGTGGAAGAATTTGTGGGGGTGTAGAGTCATGAACAGGACTGGGAACACACAGAAGTTATGGTTATTTCTTAGGACATACGGATGACCAAGTACAAAGTTTAAAAGCAGTACCTTTTCACAATGCACATAATTAAACTTCAGCATACACTTTTGTGGGATTCTGATCACAAGTATAAATGAATTTAAAAAGCAGTTCAAACAAATTCACCTGAGATCAAACCATCCAATGATGGATAGGTGCAAATGTGTATCATGCCTAAATGTAATGCCCAGTTCAGGATTTCCCACAGTACCTGAGGTCAGCAAAGTTGTCTACAAAATGAAAAATTATCCTATGTTTTTATAACTTCATGTATTTTTTCTTGAGAGACAAGTTACTCTGGATCTTAGCTTCAGTCCTTTGTGTCCATTCTGATGGTCCTACTGAGCTCAGAGACATTTTAAAGGCTGGTTAAGTTAGCAAACAAGCTTTCCTATATCTGTGTTTCCTATAATAAATATGTATAATCCTATACCAGAAGGTACTAAATACCTACTGCTTTTGTACAATGTATACACTGTGTATCTACTCATTCTTTAAAATTCTGCTCTCTTTCACACTTCCCCTTTTGACTTTCATTTCTTATTCCTTTTTCTTTTCTTCATCCATCTCCTTTCTAGCCTGGCTAAACAGGCCAGAGTGCTCTTCATACTGAGATTATAATCTCATTTGGACAGCCATAGTGTGTGAATAAGATGATAAAATAAACTGAGCTTGCCTTTTGCTATTTGATGTACAATAAACACGAAAGAACAGGGATCATATGTAAAATTACTTTGTGGCTTTCCCTCTGAGACCAGTCTAATGAATCACTTTTCGTATACTGTGAAGAGTATTTGCCAGGTGAATGGGGTTGAAAGATGAGGCTCATGAACTGGTTCATTGCAGTTCACAAGCTAATTCTAAAAAGAAACAGATTTTGAGGAACTCTTAGTCTCAATTTATCCTAATATGTTTTGCATTCCTACATAATGAAGTTAATTTAAAAACACATCTAAATTGCTTGATGAAGAATAACAGTACAACCATGTCACTCACGAGCCCACTCTGTACTAGTGAAAATGCAGAGTAACTCACCAGTAGTGTAACAGGTCATATGCTGTCACAGACTTGGAAAGAGCCACTTAGCAGTTCAAAGGCTAGAATACAAGAAGAATAGGAAGTTTAAATGTCATTCTAGCCTAGGATTGAAACTTTCATCTCCTGCCCCCTAGGAAAGTTAGTAACTGTGAGGATGAGCTGCAATACAGCATTGACTGTTTTTAGAGCTGGGTCACCATACAGACACATTTTCAGAAAAGAGGTAACACATTGGTAAAGAATTATCAACCTTTCTTTTACAGTTTCATGGGAAACTTGCTTGGGTGATTCAGGACGTTTGTCTTTCTCTCCCTCACAACAAAGTGTTTTCAACACATTAGCATCCAGGTGACCAGGTCATCTGTGCCAATTAGATCACTATCGCTCTGCCTGTAACTGTAATTACCTTCTAAACTCCATCACACTTTCTCAGTACTGCTGAGCTTGTATAAACTGGGAAGCAATGGCTCACCAGGGCACTGACCAATGTCTTAGTGCCAATAAAGAAAAGGTTAGGGACAATGCTGGAGCCGTCTATGTGACCCTGTTGTAGGACAGCTGACTTACCTTCACAGAGAGTACTAAAAAAAAGAGTAATATTCCTTTGGCTAGAACTTTTTGATATATTGACTATATTCTTTCTTTATTATTATACTGAGACTTCGCAGGAATGCAAAGTTTTTACATTGAGTGTTGCCTAGAAAAGAGTGATTAATGCGGTTCTACATTTAAAAATACTAAACAGCTCATGAGGTTAAAAGGGTAGCATAATAAACACATTTCACAAACTTGCAGTTGCTCGACTGTTTACATTCAGATCTGCCAGAGAAACAAAATCTGATTAATGGAGCTACTCTGGTAGTTTTCATATTAACTGATCAAGACCCTTTCTCTGGACATAAATGTCATAGCACAACTTAAATGTATATTTACAAAGTTTTCATAAATTTTATAGCAGAACTGGGGTCACTAATGAGCTGGATTAGAGCTTCAATTCCATTTGGCCTACATAAGCCTAGAAACATCATTTTAAAAATATATGCTCTGTGCTTATGTTGATCTTCGGTGTAATTAAATTAGTGAATTTGAAATAATAATAATTAAAAAACACAGATCAGAAAAGAAAAACAAACAAACAAACAAACAAAACCAACAGAGCGACCAAAAGTATAATAGGTAATTATTCATATATAATATATAATAGGTATTATTCATTTATTCAGATGGAGCACAAACCAAACAAGGGATTTCAGGAATACTGAAAAATCAATCAGTTTTCAGAATGTGGTCAAGGGCAAACAGTTAGGTGTCTGGACACATCTGCTGCTTTTGTTGAAGTATATACACTTTCACACTGTTATTTAAGTAAAGTAATGAGACAGGATGAGCCAGTGCATCTGGTGAAAAGAATGAATACAGTGTGATTGTCAGCATTAGCAGAGTATGGGATCATACATCATCTCTGCTATAAGTGATGTAAATACAGAATTTTCCCAAAGAGGACCTTTCAGTATGAAATAATGGTAAGACATAGAGATGGATAACCTGCGGTGTTAGAGGTTCCCTCTTTGGGTTTAAACACAAACCCAAATCTTTGCTCAATGATGGTGGATAAACACATAAAAAAATTGTGTTAAAGATGAGGTGCTGATCTCTGGCATGTTATTTTAAACATGATATAAAGTTATAGTAGTCTAGAAGCAAATAAAAAGAGATTATATTTAAAAGAATAATTTTTTGAAAATTATGTTATACTGGGGTACTTACTGATTTGAATAAGATCTGTTTTCACCTCTAGAGATAAGCTCATCAATCACAAATGGAAGTTCTCATTCAGATTTTAAGTGCTTCTTTCAAAGTGAAAACAAATAGCTGTACCACATCAATTTTTGAAGTGAAACACTGAGAGAGTTCCTTCCTCCAGAGCTCCATCCATCTCCCCTGCTGAGTAGTATGGGCCAAGCATAGCCTGCTGAAGAAGGGGAGAGGTCTTCGTAAGACCAGAGAATGAGATGAGACGTAGGTCCAGTAGCCATCCTCTGGTTGGTAATGAGAACTACCCCTAGCCATTCAGGCCAGATAAGGCCATAGCTATGACTCTGTCATTTTCCTCTCTTTATCTATGCCTAACTATGTGCAGCCTAGAACTCACGTCAAGGACAGAGCTATGACCAGAGAAAAAAGAATGTGCCACCTTTGGCAAAAGCACAGAGATCATAAAACTGCATGATGACTAACATGTAAACAATCCCTCGTGTTTTTGGGATCTGAAAATGACGTCTTAAGGAATCAATAGAAGTTTCTCTATTTTTCTGCAAAGTCAAAAGTCACATGCTTTTCACATCCTTTTTTATATCTTAGTCTGTATATCTTGTAACAGTTTGCCCT
>VXAB01006989.1:0-16467 GCA_013399175.1 Odontophorus gujanensis
TCCGCCCATACAAACTCCAAAAATAAATATTCTAAGTTAGTCTGCAGTACAACACTGTTTTAACATAATTGTCAGTATAAACTTCAGAATGCATACTATATCCTACTGCTCCAGTTAAGAATGAATATTTAGGAAGTACTAGTTTGGAGATAGTTTGCAGTTGCAATATGAAGATATGTTTTGTTCTGTAACACTTTTTGGCTCCCTTTTACTCTAGTAGTGCACAACGTAAATATCAGAGTGTAGAAAGAAAGGCAACTCCCATACATTAACACATATTCATGGATGAGAACTGGAAAACATGTTTGTATATGTTCCACGGGAAATATCAAGATGTTTTTTCTCTAGGTGAGGCTGCTTTTTCCTTTCTACATTATTTTTTTATTTCAATTTTTTTTTGCTTTATGAGCACCTGATCATTAGAGTTAATGCAGTATGCTTGTGACCAACAAGGAAGTTTCTACACTGGGAAAAAAGAAAGAAAGAGAGAAAGAGAGAGAGAGAGAAAGAAAGAGAGAGAGAAAGAGAGAGAGAAAGAAAGAGAGAAAGAGAGAAAGAGAAAGAAAGAAAGAAAGAAAGAAAGAAAGAAAGAAAGAAAGAAAGAAAGAAAGAAAGAAAGAAAGAAAGAAAGAAAGAAAGAAAGAAAGAAAGAAAGAAAGAAAGAAAGAAAAAAAAAATAAAAAAGAGAAAGAAAGAAAGAAAAAGAAAATAAAATAGTATATTCTGAGAGTAGTCTTGTTGCAAATAATTGCAGTTAAATTCAGAAAGTATTAGATGTGTCTTTGTACTAGGACTACTCTGCATTTTTAGGTGTAATATTTATATTTAGTTTTCTTTCCACAATATTTTTGTTGTGTTTTGAGTAGGAAAATGGGATATTTTAGGAGATATTCTGAAGTATGGGATCACAGGTTTATTTGGCATGAAAAATACATCTCTTCTCATTAAGAGAAAGTATCCTGAACAGATAACTTGTTATCTTGCAATAAAATGAAAATGTTTTAAACAAAAATGAATAAAGCAACTTACACAAAACACACAGTTAAAAAAAAAAATCCTACTCTAGTAGCACAAACTGAAAAACCATTCTATTTGCCCACCTCAACTCAAATTTCTATCATTCTACATAAGAAAAAGACTGTACTGGGAAATTAAAGTTATTAATTGCCAGAAAACTCATCAAGGTACTTAAAGCGTTTGAAAAGAGACCTCACGTTAATTCAACAGAGGCACTCTTCAGTTAGCTCAGTTCCATACAGCAAAAAGTCTCTGTACATAACAAATGTCTTTGCCTTAGGAATCATGCCAAGTCTTTCTGGTTTCTGCACTATTCCAAGACCATCTTATTACAGCCATTCTGTATTGATTGCCATAGACCTTTTCTCATCTTTAAGTAGGTTCATTTCCTTCTTGGTACATTAGCTACTGTTTCAACCTCAATCGGAATTGCTCTTTAATAAGATAAATAATCATAAAAAGTAATTACCCAACATTTAAGTAGATTTGTAGTTGTAGACGTGAAGTTAAAATCACACATTATCGAGTATTACTTATATATTTTTGTTCCTTTGTCTTCTGTTGGAGAGGATAAATAGTTTCAAGTTGCATATACCTGGACTGAGACAGGAAACTGTAATTTTTCTCACATAGTTTTACATTAAGCCTTTAAATACTTAATTTATCCTCAAGGAAGCCATTCAGCACTACTTGCTCCCTCATGTAGCCATTATTATTTATTTACAATGTTATGATCTACAGATTCTGCTCAATGTGCCATTAAGCAGAGTGGATTTCTAGAGCATGTAATTCTGTCTCAGTACAAAATCAGTTGCAACTACATCTTTTTTTTCAGGTATTTCTCTAATCTGTTGCTAATCACTGTCTGCAGTTAATAGAAACATTGGAACTTCCTCATACAGTCTGCTCAATCCAGCATTAGAAACATACATAATAGGAGTTATCCACATCTGTATCATAGTCTCATGAATTTTGTATATGGAGAAAACTGTGTTTATTTCTCTATTCCACAACTTCTTATGTTTTGGAGGATTATGTCCTAGACGGTTTCTATCTTCAAGATAAACAGCATTAAGTAAGATAATCAATTTTCAATAAACTTGCTAGGTCTCTGATTGTTGGGTTTTTTTTGGTTTTTTTTTGGATTTAATTTGTGACATATGCAACATAATTTTTGTTTGCTTTGTTTGTTTATTTGTTCAGGGACCTAATGTTATCTACTATTGTAGAGTTTAGCAGAAAGAATAATTTAGTGTTTTTCTCTATATATTTTTGCCCTATCCCAAATCTTGTAAACGAGCATACCAAGTTAGTTTATTATGCTCTTTCTAGATAGGCCTTGCCAAAATATTCACTCTCAAGCCTGTGAATTCATTGCTCATATGAGAAAGAGAATTTTAGATTTATATATGCTGATTTATACATTTTTTCTTCCCTAGATGATTGCTCAAGTTTGTCACATTAATTTTGAATGCCGCATCTTTATAGTCCCAAAGAGTATGACGTGATCTATGATTTAACACAATCACAGGATTACAGAATTTTAGGGGTTGGAAGGGACCTCTACAGATCATCTAGTCTAGCCACCTGCCAAAGCAGGCTCCCAGGCTCCCTAGAGCAGCTTGAACAGGTAGGGGCCCAGGTGGGTCTTGAATGTCTCCAGAGAAGGAGACTCCACCACCTCCCTGTGTCAGTGCTCTGTCACCCTCACTGTGAAGAAGTTCCCATGCACATTTTATGCAGAACTTCCTATGTTTCAGTTTGTGCCATTTCCCCTTGTCCTGTTGCCACACACTGCTGAGGAGAGTCCAGCATCATTCCTTTACCTCCTGCATATTAGATATTTCTAGATGTAGATCAAATCCCCTCTGAGTCTTCTTTTTTCAAGGCTGAAGAAATCCAGGTCCCTCAGCCTTTCTGCATATGAGGTGTTCACAGAATCACAGAATCACAGAATCATAGGGGTTGGAAGGGACCTCAAGAGATCATCGAGTCCAACCCCCCTGCCAAAGCAGGTTCCCTACACCAGGTCGCACAGGTAGGNTGGCAGCACAGCCTTTTGGCATGTCAGTCATTACTCCCAGCTTTGTATCATCAGCAAACTTACTGAGGGTGGAATCTATCCCCTCATCAAGGTCATGGACAATATGGTCTTTTCTGTTCCATCATTAGATCCTTAATGAAAGCAGAAACGAGAATAGTATATGCTTAGTGTAGGTATTTTTGGTTGGTTTGAGATAACAGACTCAGTGAATTCTTCCTATCCAGTTAGAGACTACTGGCAGCTATTGTTTGAATTCAGTTTTCTAGTTAATTTGGTATTCACCATGTAGACATTAGATTCCCTTGAGAAAGACCAATTCCAAAAAAAAAATCAAAATATGTTTCTACCTGTTCCGTATTTATCTGTGAGAACACTTAAATGAATTATGATTATATAATCTAAACTTTGACTTGCCTGAAAAAGTATTTTCTTCACTTTTCCCATTGGCATCTTCTTATCTACCAAGGGCTTAAAAATGTCATTATTGTGAACTATTTAATCTTGAATATTCACTTTCTCTGATTCCTTCCTCCATACAACCCTATCTTTGACCAAATAATTTTACAAATCAGGTAAAATAGCTTTTTAATTTGTTTGTTTGTCTTGAATGTAATAAATCTATGAATTTATTGACAAATCATGTGTCACTTCACTTTCTGTTGAGTTTTATGAAAATTGAAGCTGTTCAGTAATCTAATTTGTGACAGGATTAAGCAGAATCCTTTGTTGGTGATGGTGGTTTTTTTTTTGTTGTTCTGAATGAAATCCCATTTTAGAGTGTGAAGGTAATGGCTTAATTATCAATTCTCATTGTCATAAGGAACCAGAATTGGCATCCCCCAAGAGATTAAAATACCCAACAGGTTCAAAAGGCAATTAGAAAAATTCATAGACATCTCTAGAAACAGGTATTAAAATGTGAGTTTAGCTTTAACACTTCTAAAAACATCTATGGATCCTGGAAGATAACAAAAGAGAATGATTATTGAAACTGATGAATCTGCTGTGCTCTTCTTAGACAGAATCCTCTGTTTGCATTGATAGAGATAGGAAGAGACATTGTTCTGAAAAAAAACAAACTGTTTTATATTTTCAGCGCATAAAACCATTCCATACATACTTACACACACACACACACAAAAAGAACTCTGTGTGAGGTTAATAAACTAAGTGCATTCAGTCTATAAAGTAGATTGCTGATGGAAGAAATGCTTTGGAAAGTCATGAAGGCCATGAAGAAACATTAAATATGTTTTTCAGAACATAAGCCAGAAATACACGGGAACTAGGTCAAGACACATATAAAGTGTATTGTTTTTTTTTGTTTTTTTTTCCAGAGTAAATGTTCTCACAAAAGGAGGTTGTGGATGTCAAATACTTATATATGACGATTATAGGAAATCATGGAACTGATATCTACAAAGAGTTACTAAATATGTAAGAATTTCCAAAGATGGATGTGGCTTCTTGAGCTCAAAGCCAGTATTGAGTGAAAAACTTCAGGGAGAAAAATTAATATATATGACCTGTCCCAATTCTTCTCCAGGCATGCACTTCTGCAAATGTTAGAGACAAGAGTTCAGAATATTTTCATTACAGAGAATGCCTGGTCCTGAATCACTGCTACAAATCTAAACAAGTGAAATGTTTGTTGTTTAAGTAAATTAATATGATTTATTGAATTGTTACATTATGCCAAATATTGGATTTAGAATTTTCAGTTTTAAGAATACTAAAGAGAAGTTCTACTGACTCTAAGAAGAAAAAAACTTGTTACAAACAAATACAAATCTATGACTCCATGACCATACCTCAAAAAAAAAAAAAAAAAAAAACAAAACAAAAAAAATATATAACCCTAACTTAAAATTATAGTAATTAATTTTATGTTTCCCAAAATATGTGAAAATGTTCACAGTAATAACATTTGTCATCATGTGAACTGTAGACTAGTACAAAACTAGAGATCTATCTTAGTAAAAAACTGTGCTTGAGACTTGCCTGGAAGACAGTTGTCATATGTGCAAACTAGACAAATTGGGATATAATAGAGATTGACAAAGGAAATTGTCTAAGGTTTTGGATAAGCCTTAAAAATTCTGCATTCAAGGTTTTCACAAAATGATTCACTGATGGATGTCCTAAGCAGATCAGCTACTGTTCCTAGCTTTACAGTTTGCAACATGGAAAGATGTTTCTTTTTCATCTATTGCTGACCATTAGAATATGAACTACCATACTGGAGAAAAGTATACACACAGGAATACTCAAACTCTTAGAGAATAATTCAGAAGTTACATTAGTGCAGGAGGCATTAAAATGAAACAGGCAATTGAGTATTTATCATTCCTCCCAAAACAGTCGCTGTGTTTTGAACTTCAGCTTAATATAAAATTCTGTACATATTCAGATTTCACTTATTCCCATCAGGCTCCAGATCAACTATGCTTCAGTTATGTGTGAGGTTAACAGACGCCACCTGCTTGGAGCTCTGTGTCTCAAAGGGAAGCTGGAGAGTTCATGATTTCTAAGAATTTATATTCTTTGTAAGAATACATCCCAAACCAATGTAGATTAAACAACCACCTTTTAAAGAACTAAAGATTATCTCCTTTGTAGATAAATTCGAGTGGGTTTTGCAAGAGCTAGTTCAAGTCTCTTTTCCTAGATGTTACTTGAGAAAATGTGATAATACTTTCTTTCACCCTTTTTTAGCAGGTACCAAACTGGGTACATCTCTGCCTGTCTGACAGAAAAGAAACCTAAGATTGGAAGTTTGACAAAGTAACATATTTTACTCTGAAGAGAGAAGAATAGGATGCTTTTCTCAGAATAGCATTTGCTCCAAGTACCATTCTCACCACACCTTCACCTTCCCCGTCCTAGTGACAGAATTACTAAACCATGAGCCCATGATCTATCAGTACCTTATCCTTGGAATGAAAAATATTATTTATTAAGTCTTAACCAGTTATGTCCCTGTATAGTACTTAATAGAAAAAGACAATTAGATCATTTCTTCTGTTTAACAGAGCTAGACTGGTCTTTAAAGATATCATTCCATTATCTTTTTGATGATCAATTAAAAAAGAAAAACTCAAAGTTTTACCCAGTATGCACCCTAGAATATGCCCTATTTTATGCAAATATAATTAATTGCTTTACTGTTCTCATTAACTGAGTTATTCTCAGCACATCCATATTCTCTGCTATTACCACTCAATTTTATCATGTAATACAAATGAGAAATAGAAGAATATATTTCAGTTTTCTCCTTAAGCTAAATACTTGAATAAAATAATATGGAAATTATCAAAATGTTCAGAAATTATGTTGAGATAACAGTGAATGTCATCATTATGTTGCATGTTGAAAAAAATGACAAATGCTGATTTACAAATTAGTGCACTGAACATATTTTACATACAAAATTTTCTACCCTAACCCAATAATAACGTACATCAACTATTCTCATTCTTTGTTCCGTAGAATATAGATTCTAATGACAACAGCAAGTTTGTATTGCACCAAGATTTCTTAAATATTTTAAAATTCTCTGGAGTCACTGTGATGCCCACCAACAAGAAGAACAGGTACAAGTGGCTTGGAAATTACAGGCCTGTCAGTCTGTTCTCAGCGCTAAGGAAGGTTATGAAGCAGATCATCTTGAGTACTATTGCTGGCACATACAGGACAACCAGGCGATCAGACCCACTCTGCATGGGTTTATGAAGGGCATAACTGGAACTTGTGTGATGACACTTACTGCATGAGGAAAAGGTTGTGAATGTTGTTCACTTAAGACGTTAGCATAGTATTTGAAATTGTTACTAACAGCCTTTGCCTAAAGAAATTCTTTGCTCATAGTTCTCTGAATAAAAAAAATAGCTAACTTGAAGGGACAAAAAGTTGTTATTGATGGAGATAAATACAGTCAATGGCCAGTCACTGGTGGCATTCCCCAGGGTTTAGCCGTGGGTCTATGTTTGTTTAACATTTTTATCAACAGTCATGCTGAAGGAATGGAGTGCACCCTCACTGAGTTTGTAGAAGATGCATAGTTGGGTGGCACTAATGATTTTCTAGAGGGCAGGAGGGCTCTGCAGCTGGATCTGGTTAGGTTGGATCAATGGGCTGAGTCTGACTGTATGACATGCAATAAGGCTAAATTCTAGGTGCTTCATCTCAGTCATAACAATGCCATGCAATAATACATGCTTGGGGAAGAGCAGCTAGAAATTTTCCTGTCAGAAAATAAGCTGAGATGTTGGTAGACAGTTGACTGAATATAAGCCAGAAGTGTGCTCAGATGAAGGCCAATGGCATCCTGGCTTGCATCAGAAATACTACGGCCATCAGGACTAGGGAAATGATTGGTGATTGTTCCCAAATTATGTCTACCAAAGGGCTACAGAGATGATTAAGGACCTGGAGTATCTCTCCTATGAAAAGGCTGAGAGAACTGGCCCTGTTTAGCCTGAAAAAGAGGAGGCTGAGAGGAGATCTTATTAATCTGTAAAAATACCTTAAGGAAGGATATCAACAGGATGGGCTATTTTCTGTTGTGCTTGGGAACAAGACAAGAGGTAACAGACTCAAAAAACACAAGAAATTCCATCTGCACATGAGAAAAAAGCTTCTTCACTCTGTGAGGGATAGAACTTTGGAACAGGCTGCCCAGAAAGGCCATGGAGTCTCCTCCTTTGGAGACATTCTAAACCTCACTGTATGTAATCCTGGGAAATGTTCTCTAGGTGATCCTCAAGGGGTCAAAGTAGAACAATTGGATCCTTCCATCCATTCTGTGATTCTGTGTATTGCTGCAACATGTTCACAGAAGAGTAACAAAACTGATAAAGGAACTATATAACAAGACATATCTTTCTCGTATGTTAGCATTCTTTAGTCTTGAGGTCTCCCCTCACTCATTTTCTCATCACTCTCTATAATTGTCTGAAAGGAGATTGTAGCAAGGAGGATGGTGGCCTCTTTTCTAAGGTGACAAGTAATAGGAATGAGGAAATGTCCTCAAGCTGAGTTAGGGGAGGTTTACATTAGACACTAGGAATATATATATATATATATATATATATATATATATATATTACAGAAAGGATGGTTAAACAATGGAACAAGTTGCCCAGGATGTGAAGGAGTCACCATCCCTGGAGGTATTTAAGAGATGTATGGATGTGGTGCTTAGGCACAGCATGGTGTTTGGCTTAGTAGTGATGGCTTGGACTTGATGATCTTGAAGGACTTTTCCAGCTTGATATTTTTTTTTTCTAAATTTCTAAAGTTTACAAATAAAAATCATTTCCACTTACATTGCTTTTATATTTTTGAGAATTTATGACTGTCAGCTGTAGCTAGCCATATTATAGGGCAGTCAGGACTTAGAATAAGATGTCTATCATTAACCTTTTTACATAATAAAAGGTCAGTACTGCTCAATTGCTTCTGGTATTGTCCTGTCATTTAATTCACTTTCTATTTGCACTTGGGAGAATGGATAGCAACATTTTCTGCTACTCTATCAAGTGATTCACCTCAGCCTGTGAGGGATTAAGAGACAAAGGCATTTAAGGACTTAAGTTTTCAGTTTCTTTCCATGAGCAAGTGCTGACATCACAATTTTCACACATCCATTATCATCTTGCCATCAAAACAGCATTTTTATTGGTTAAAAGAAGTCCAACTCTACACATTTAATTTCAGGTCTAAGTTCTTAATAATCAGAAAGAAAAGGAAAAATTAGGAGTACAATTTATTGTCATATCACCAGTGTACTAAGGTAACTAAGTCAAGGTCATCTAAAAACAGGATGTCCTCTGTTTATTATAACAACAGAGCTCCCACAGAAAAATGGGCATAAACAGTGACTCAGTTGACCTGGCCTCTATTCAGACATTCACACTCCTGATCCAAAGAGCTCACAGTCTAATTTCAAGCAATAAAACTTAACAAGAGACTAATGAAGATACATAAATTAAACTCAAGCAGCTAATGAAGACAAGGTTAAAAAAAAAAAAAAAAGCAGTGAAGCATGGAGAAATTTCTTCCTCATGAGAAAGTTTGCTCCCATCTCATGGAAGCATCCATAAATATAGATTTTTTCCTTTATTATTCTAAAATATTTGTGTTTTTCACCAAATACAGACTGGAGTACATACTTCTGTTGTCTTATAATACTGGTTGGTCCACTTGAAAAAAAAGTGACTCACACTAACTGCCTTGAAGGAGCAGCAAGAAAAGTCTTATAGTAGTCAACTTTGTATCCTGTCATTGTTTATCAGCAACAGTTTCCTTTCAGTTACACACAGAGCTTTGGTGAACCTAACTCATTTCCACACCATTAACTTCCAAACGTTTTTTTTCTTTCCACTGTCACTCACAATGATCTCTTTTTGTCTTTCCGTCAAATCCAATATCTTCTACAGCAGACTCACTCTGTCTCAGAACAAGTATAGTCCTTTCTTCTTCTAAACTGTTGCTTGCTTTCAAATCTATCTTTCTGAGTAGCTTGGGTAATATGTAGGGAATTACTCCTTCTAGGATAGCTCATCATCATTATCTTGTACTCAGTGCAAAAGTATCAAGCATCGTACGATCCCAAGTGTGGCAGATGGGGCCAATTTAAGTGTTTTTCTCAGTTCTGTCCCTTAAAGAAGCAGGACACAATGCTTCACTTACCAAGGCAACAGTGTTATTCTGCCAAACACCAAACAGTTCCTGGTTTGCAGTTCTCTAAAGCACAGGGATTTAACTCATGTAAGTAGGATTAACAAATGGAAATATGTACTCTAGTTTCATACAGAAGGATTATCAGCAAACCAATGCATTTCTCTTCGCTTTGTTTTCAGACGAGTACAGATTTAGTTAACCTTTTTCTATGAACAGTCAAATGCACAAATTCTAACATGTTGAACATGTTAGAGGGAAAATTTAGATTAAAAATGTGAAATAATCTGTCTTTTTTTAAGAATAATAGAAGTTTCTCAGGCAAAATTTTCTATCAAAAGAGAACAAGTTGTGTTGCAGAATCATTGCAAATAGCAGTGAAGCTTAATATATGTGCAACCTGGAGGATAATAAAGTTTTTTGTTTTGTTTTGTTTTTGTTCTTTAATATGGCAACAACAAAAGAAGGACCAGAGATAACACTGATTCATTGCTTTATGAGCGTGGTCACTTTACAAACAGGGACATAGACAAAGCAGAAATATTTCTTGCCTTTTTCTTGCATTAGTCCATGGGGTGTCAATGGGTACTCAGAGAGCAGGCTGATATCATTGCAAAACCTCTCTCAATTATTTTTCAGTGGTCTTGAAAATCTAGGGTAGTATCAGTAGACAGGAAGCTGGCAAAAGTTGTTCCAGTTTTCAAGGAGGGCAGAAAGTATACCCAGGTAATTACAGTCACACTTCAGTAACTGGTAAAATTATGGAGAAATTATGCTGGGAGTTATTGTAAAACTCCTGAATGATAATGTGGTCATTGGTCACAGTCAGCACAGACTCATGATGGAAAGATCCTGTTTAACTAACTTTTTTTCCTTTTATGACAAGGTTACTGAACTAGTTGATCAAGTGTAGGGTGATGTAGGGTGAATACCCCGTATAAATATTACCCAAATAACATAATGAAGTTGGATGGTATATTTTTGAACCAATTATCCAGATGGTATAAAGACATCTGATAAATTAGGAAGTGTACACCTATCATTGAAGGTTGAGGCTCACCTAGAACTCCACACAACAAGAAATCTTTCCCCACTGGTGGTCAGACCTTAAATGCTGTCTGGGAGATGTGGAGCAGCCTCCACCCCTTATGGTCATACAGGCGAATGAATTGCCTTCACCTGTGCTCCTGTGGCTGACTCAGTGCTCGCCTCGGGTGATCAATCAGTGGTTCAGGCTGTGATTCAACAGTTCCCATACAGGAAGACAATTGATATTATCTTTTTGGATTTCAGTAAAGCTGTCAATACTGATTCTCACTGTATCCTTCTGGACAAAATGTCTGGCATACACCTAGATGAAAACATAATGCAATGGGTGAGCAATGAGATGACTGACTGTGTTCAAAGGATTATAGTAAATGGGGTTACATCAGGCTAGTGGCTGGTACCTAGTAGGGTTTCTCAGGGCACTGTTACAGGACCACTTCTGTTTAATGTCATCATACGTGACTTGGATGTAGGATTGAGCAAGTTTTCTTACTAAATTGGGAGGAGTCATTCACTCTGTGGAGGGTAGAGAGGCTTCGCAGAGAGATCTAGACAAACAAAAGAGCTGAGCATTCACCAGCCACACAAAGCTGGATAAGATTTGGATTTTGTATCTGAGAAAGAGTAACCCTGGCTGTACGTGTAGACTAAAGAATGGAACACTGGAGAGTAGCCCCAATGAAAAGGATTTGGGGATCTTTGTTGACAGCAAGTTGATCATGAGTCAGCAGTGTATCCAGGCAGCCAGAAAGATAAACTATATCTTGGTATGCATCAAGCACGACAGTGCCAAAAAGACATGAGGAGGGATTATTCCACTCTACACTGCACTGTTGTGGTCTCACTTCAAACGCTGTGTGCAGTTTTGGGTGCCACAATACAAAAAGAACGTAAAGCTATTAGAGAGTGAGTGCCTGAAGGAGGACTACAGAGCTGGTGAAGGGTGTGGAGGGGAAGATATATATAAGGAGCAGCTGATGTGTATTGATTTGTTGAGCTCAGAGAAGAGGCAACTGAGGGGAGGCCTCATTACAGCCTATAGCTCTTCCCAGTGATGACAAAGGGGGCAGCACTGATCTCTGGTGACTATCAACAGAAGCCAAGGAAATGGCATGGAACATCAACAGGGAAAGATCAGGTTGGATATCAGCAGAGAGTGGGATGTGATTGTCCCCCTCTACTCAGCTCTTGTGAGGTCCCATCTGGAGTACTGCATCTAGTACTGGGGACCCCAGTACAGGAAGGATGTGGAGCTGGTCCAGAGGAGGGTCACTACGATGATCAGAGGGCTGGAGCACTTCTCCTTTTAGGAAAGTTTTAGGGAACTGGAATTGTTTAGCTTGTAAAAGAAAAGGCGCCGGGAAGACATCATCGCAGCCTTCCAGTACTTGAAGGGAGCATATAAACAGGAAGGGGAATGGCTATTTATGAGGATGGATAGAGATAGGACAAGGGGGAATGGTCTTAAACTGAGACAGGGGAGGCTTAGGTTAGATATTTGCAGGAAGTTTTTCACACAGAGGGTGGTGACGCATTGGAACAGGTTGCCCAAGGAGGTTGTGAAAGCCCCATCTCTGGAGGCATTTAAAACCACGTTGGATGTGTCTCTGGGCAGCCTGCTCCAGTGGTTGGCAACCCTGCACATAGCAGGGGGGGTTGAAACTAGATTATCATTGTACTCCTTTTCAACTCAGGTCATTCTATGATATGATACTCATTCCTTACATTGCTTGAAATGCTGCATGTTTCCATTTCCAAGGTATCCACTTTATATAAGCACATTTTTCAAAGTTAAAGGAAGAAATACTGCACAAGATTTGCTTTATCTCTCTCCTAGCAGCAGATTCTGATAGTAAACAATTTTTAATAGTCAACGAAAAAAGTAAATACTCTGCTTATATCAACGTGATGACAGATCAAGAACACTCCATTTGCCATCTGAAAGTTTATATTTCCAAACAGACTAATGAAAATTCATCATGAGGTCTCATATTGAAGCAAAATAAGAAAAATATCTCTAAACTCTTTCAATTTTTACTATATGCCCATCGTCATCACAAACTACTAGGTTTATTTGCAATTTAAAATGTAATGTTATACACTTGCAAACAGAACAACTTACTCTCTGAAGTTGCACTGAACAGCAGAAGTAAATTTACTAGCCTAAGCATGGACTACACAAGTACGTTCTTCATTATGGTTAAAATATCTAGACACATTCTTCTTGAAGAATGGATAGCATCTACTTCCTGCAAGACAACGCTTTCTGTTGAATATGAGAGAAGCAACAGCACAGCCAGAACACAACCACCTTCTCATAATTTGTAAAAAAAACAACAAAAAAAAAAACATTCCTCTTCAGTTCAACATGGAGGTACAATGCAAAAACTGACAACTAATAGCTTAGGTAATTCTTTCCTACAATGCAGACAATGTCAAATTCATATAATAACTGGAAAGATTTGTACCAGAATAATAACTGCCATTCCGAGCTATATCACTGTAACCCTAATTAACCAGGAAAAAGGAATATCAAATACTGAGAATTGCTAGGTTCTAAAAACCTAGGGAAAAAAATTGGAATTACAAAATTACTAAGTTACTAAAGTTACTAAATCCATTGGTGTAAACTATTAACAGATAAACAACAACAGATGCAAATATTCATGGTGGTGCTATTTTGAAAGCCTGCTTTTGGAAAAATTTCTGTTTAAAGAATAATAAAACAGCACTCTTCTTTTTGAGGAAAAAAAATAGACATAAACTTTACCATATTAATATGTACCTAATTTCATGTCATCATATCATTTGAAATATCACTACAAACAAAAAAGCAGTAAAACACATACAAATGCTCTTTACTAACATTCTGGTTTCTGCTTTCTTCCCTATCCCCATCTCCTTTCACCCTAGCAGTAGTTTCTGGCTCTCACAGACATGATTGCTCTGATGACCTCAATCAAAAGGCAATTATGCAGTGAGGATGGAAGGTAATTATCATCAAGGAGAGACTGAGTGCACCTGAGTAGACAGCTGCAGTTTTTTTCAGGATTACAATATTACTATAGAAATTGCCTCCATCAATTTGTAATGCATGTAAAATTTATTATAAGAAGTTGATTTGTTTGCAGGACAACTGCTTTTTCTATTTGTTGTGCTTTAACCTGTGGCTGAGCACCATATGGTTGTTTGCTCACTCCCTCTCTTCCCAGTAGGATGAGGGAAATAATTAAAAAAGTCCCACAAAGTATAACTCACAAGTTGAGATAAAACTTCTTACTGAGATAATGGAAAGGATAATAATTATGACAAATACATATATATATGAACGTATATAACAAGTGATGCACAAGAAATTGCTCATCACTCTTCTACCAATGCCCAGCTAGCCCCCCAGGCAACAGAAGAGAGAGAGATGAATTCTCATCTCCTTCAAAACTCCTTCCTTTTGACGACATAGAGTATGGAATATCCCTTTAGCCAGTTTAAGTAGCTCTCCTAATTCTGTTCCTTCCAGGTCGCTTGAGCTCCTTGCTCTGAGTAGCGTTGGCTCTGTACAAGACTGCTTAGTAGAAACTATAAACATTGGTATGTCATCAACATTGCTTTTCTTCTAGAACCACACCATACCATTATACCAGACACTCAAAAAAAATTCCATCCCAGTTGAAACTGAGACACTATTACACCCAACACTTATTCTCAAGCAAGAACAAAAATAAACTGTAAGTTACATTCATGTTAGATGTGACAACCATCAGCATATACCTACTTGCTCAGGAACTAGTATGACATAATCAGAAAAGAGCCCGTGGACAGGGGCTCTAATCAATCCACATGCTACAGTTCTGGCTTTCCTGGAGATAGTTACAAGATTGAGAAATGAGATTCCTAACATAAAAATTAAAATTTCTATCAATCTGGATATTTCTACATAAATAATGTAGAGATGTTTAAGAATCACAGTGGGTAAAACTGGTTTCACTCAGAAGTGTCATTCACTCTGAATTAAAAGGCACTATTTTCCTTACAAATACTTATCCTCTAAAATGCATAAAGCACAGAAGACTGAATCAGAATGGATTTTACCCCCTCACTGCTGAACAGTAAGATTTTTAATGGATATTCAACAAATAAACATCGTATTTTATTAGAAATTATTTTTATGCAGAGGCCACATCTGTCAGGCTTGTATTTTAATGCAGACAAAACTTAGTAATCTGATGCTAATAAATAATAGTAAGTCTGAGCAGAAAGAACACACAATGTAGTATTAATTAGGTATATACATGGCATACTCATTTTAGAATAAGGAATTTTCCATTTTAATCTTACATCTTTCCATTCTTTAAATTGCACAATTTTTCTTAAATTATTATTTGTAATGCACAGGTTTTTGTATAACGTTATTCCGAATCTCCAAAACCAGTTGTATCACTCTCTTTTTTGAGACTAGTCCAAAAGAACCAAATACTTTTCTCATTATTTTCAGCTTTTCACAATTGCCTTCACCTTCTCTTTGTAGTTCAATGAAAAAAAAAGAGGAATAAAAAGAGAAGAGTCTAAAGTGTGAAAAAAAAAAAACAAACGAAAAAACAAAACACAAGAAACTTGGAGAATGGAAACCGGCTGGTACTTGTGCTGCATATTTGCAAGTTTTATTTTTACTTCTAAAGTTGTTCTGGCCTCCTCCACTTGAATTTTGATATAGCTGAATTTCCAACCTCCAAAAAAAAGCCCAAAAAGCAACTTCAATTTATCTGCCTTTGCCCTTTCAACACATCTACTTCTCCTTTATTTTTTCTTTGTTGCACAAATTTTGAAGTACAGTCAGAGTTTATTTAAGCCTTTCTCTCCACTGACTAAACACACTACAAGCAATGGTTTAGCTTGATTTTTTTTTTTTTTATCAGTACATAGAGTGTGTGGTGATCTCTATCTTGAAATACTCCATAAAACAATGTCAATTGAAACATGAAATAACTTTCCTTTTTTCCATAGAAAGAATAGCAGAAAAGTACCATAGAACCTTGTATCTCTTCTGACCAGTAGAGATTAATTTTCACGTTTCTGATATATTTAAAAGAAAATACAGGTGTTTTTTTCTTCCAGGAGACATTTTGATACAACCATGACTTCTCTTAAAGTTATATGTAGATTCATAATTACTATTTTTATATCTAGTATTTACAAATTGCTAAGTAATATTCAGCCCATACACTTCCAAAATTTCTAAACGATTGACAGTTTCTGATTTATGGTCCACTTCTTCTATGTACTGTGAAGCTTTCAAAAGAGATCCTATGAATTCATGCATGTTTTTATTTATTTATTTATTTATTTGTATTCTACTTGAAACCAGACAGCCATCTAGTAAAAACTTTTCTCTTTGGTGTAGACCCCTGTAGCACAAACTTCTCACCAGACTGATGCCGTTTTTATGAGTAAACTCTCTAGTTGCTTTGGGACATTTCAGAAGACATGAAGGAGCTGGGCACTTGAAGAGGACAAGTGTTAGGTTTTTAGATTTCTCTTGTTCTTCATGAAGGAACACATTGCTGATTGGTTATTTTAAGATTATGCTTATCTCAGATCAGTTATGGAAAACTATAAATAAAAGCAGTTTCAAGTTTTCTCAGTATTCAGACATTCTAAATAGCTGGTATAGTTACTGGGGG
>VXAB01006989.1:16501-48169 GCA_013399175.1 Odontophorus gujanensis
GGGGGGAGGGCGGGAAAGAAAGAAAAATAGCAGACTTTGTTTTACAATTATTTTCTATTTTGTAGCCCTCTAGGGGAGCTAGTTATTTTAGTAAAATGATTTTTTCTATTTTCTCTAAAATTTCTTCTGGATTCCAGAAATTCTGTGCATAATTATTGAGATTCTGAAGAAAGTCTGATCACCCATGTGCATCAAAATAAGATGTCTTTCACTAACCTAAAAACAAAAAAACTATTTTTAGATCAGACCAACGCTCATAATTGCCAACCTACTCATTCCCTGGCTGCCCCTCTCCCCTTTCTCTAGGTGACTTTTTACACTGTAGACATTACAATAGAACTCAGGCATCTGCTTAATAGTAGTGGGACAATTGTCTCTTCTCTTTCCCCTTCCTGATATCATATCTAAGTGAAACCTTATGTAATGCAATAAGAAGTCTTCATTTTGGATAAAATAGAAGGGTCATTTTCCAAACAATCTGCTGGTGGAACTAATCCACATGTGAACACATTACTGAAAAGGTGGCAATGGAGTTTCTGGCTGGGAGGGAGTGAAAAATGAGTAGAATGATTTTTTATGGTCGCTGTTTTAGCACACGCAGTAACTACACTCATAACACAAATGCTGTGGTGAGAGGTATCTTCTCCACTGATCCTTACATGTCTCAGTTGATAAATATAGCAGAAACTAATATTTAAATGAGATATATAGTTCATTACTGGTTCTTCTCTAAGGTCCTGACATAACTATAATTATTCTATCTGGTAGAACAATGGGCCTGGGAATATTGATGTCCAGCCCCTAAATCCTTTCTAGGAGGATATTATAACATGTAGCCTCTTTATGCAAATCTCTACCAAGGTCTTGCTGTTTTCTAGTGAGGATCACCTCTTTTTCATCTCTGTTGAGCACTGAGGCAAGGTATTTTGCAATCAGAAGAGTAATAAGAATAGCTGCAGCAGCAAATAAGCCCTTTGAGAAATAGTGCAGTAAGGGGTTATCAATTTGGAGTAAACAGACACATTGTGCCCTGGGCCTCTGGATATATTTACTACTGATTCCAGTACTTCATTGATTCACAACGTTGAATATTTGGCCTATTGCTGCAGAGCAGCAATTGAGGTGTCTTGGGTAATCTGTACAACTGAATAAGTCATGATCATCTGCTAATTCTGGTTATGGATGAACTGCTTTCAATTCATCTGTAAGTTTGTTAATAAATCTACACTCCATTCAGAGACTAGCTTAAGGGTGAATCAGAGTAAGGTGACCTACAGGAAAGAGAACATTACTTGTTAATACCAAAGATATCAATTTATATTGCCAAGAACTGCTGATAAGAAAGTTTTATAGCATGCTGTGATACAAAGCTGTAAATTATGGAGATACCACTTGCACTGTATATGCCTTACAAGGGATTTATCTGTATCTTTAAGTGTTTATACAATTAAGTATTCCTTTAAAGAACTATTTAAAATGTTGAGTACTTTTAAAGATAAAAATCTAGAAATCATACGACCTCATAAACCATTTAAAATGAAAACGTTATTATAAAAAGAAGACAAAATGAATAACATATCACAGTCTTCAGACAAAAGGCCAAATTACCGTTCTGAGTCCTGAAGTCATTTCTAATCACTAGCAAATGAAAAAAAAAAAAAAGAATGAATAACAAAAAATAAAAAAAAAAGAGAAGACAGTAAGTAATCTTTTCTTAATTTCTAGAACTTAACAAGAGAAATTAAAATTTATACAGTGTTTAGTATTTTCACGTGTGTTCTTTTGGGAATGTGATGTGAAACAGAATACAGGACATTGCTGAATATTCATTGCATTCCTAATAATAAACAATGATAAATTACTGCAAATTTCCATTGCTGAAGTGAATGAGAGATGGATGCAACGAATACACCAAGGGGGTATATTTTAAAGCCATTACGTGATTTTAGTATGCACATAACCAGTTATATAAGTAATGTCCACATCACTCATGCTCTGTTTTGCAGATCAGCACAGATTTTAAAGTTCCCAGTAATGAGAACTTGGTTGGCTCTCACCCAGAGAGAGGATTTAAAGAAGACCTTTCTGGAGAAAAAAATAAGATGAATATCAACCAATGTTTTTTTTTATAGCTTTATTTCCTGCACTATAAACTGATAGCTCTTATGAAACGTTGGAGAAATACAGCACAAGCCCTACACTTCTTAGAGATGTACTAATTCCTTGCAACGGAGACCATCTGTAATGAGAGATTAATCTTCACATTCAATCTTTCTTAACTCAGCTCTGATGAGGCTAATGCAGACAAATACTGCTAAATGGAAGGAGGCAGTCTAGAGTTGACTAGTAGATGTAATTCACTGTTTTAAAGCAATCATGCTTTAAATGTAATTATTTACCATTACTGTGAAGCCAGCTAGGAAAGCTTATTCAGACTTATGAAGAGAAGTCCACATCCCACCTGATAACAGCATGGCATACTCTTCTTCTGACTTGTCTACACAGGCCTTCTGTTTGTCTCCAAATACTTTTTGCTTTTTTGATCTGGTAGATAAAGTAGTAACATCAGAGGTGTGAGCTAATTAAACAACAACAACAAAAAAGAATAATTTGCACACATTTTACGTATTCAGAATGACAATGTTTGTGTTCTCTCTACCTGCACTAATTCTGGCACTTAATGTGTGTCTTTGCAAACTCTTTCCTTGTGCTTGCCTGGGAGAAAATTCACTTGAAAGTGAGTAGTAATCTGTAGTGTCAGTGTGTTAAAATGACTTAAGAAAAGAGCTGAGGAATGAATGGACTACATGCAAGTAGGGAAGAAGAAAGGCTGCAGGCAGCCTAAGGCTGGGCATAGGATGCTGAGTACAGCCCAGGGCTTCTGTGCCACATCTCTGCATATAAGATGATACAGGTAGGGTAAAAAGCATTTTTCTTTTCTACAACTGTTGAAAATGATCAAGAATCTTAAAGAGCTAATGAGATGGTTTGTCTGACAGCTGCTAAGTTGAGTCTCCCACTTACCTTAAAACAACACAGTGTGCTTGCTTGTATCCATCTGTTGCTCCTGGTCTCAAGCAACTCACACTCATCAATATGCAGTGATTCTAAAACTTCTCCCTGTCACATAATTTTAGTGCATCAATGGCAGTCACCCAAAGGTATGGGTGTAGGGTATGCTAAATGTCAATGGTAGAGGTAGCTGGGTTACTGTATTAGACAATTCAGTATGCCCTGAGCACAGAGTGACCTGCATTGAGGGATATTCATGCTCAGAGAATGCAGCAGCATTATGGGAGGATAATACATTTTATAGTAAGATATAGAAAGTATACGTAATGCCTCTAAGAGAAATGAATGGATACCTTCTCTCATCATAAAGGCTTTCTGAACACATTTATTTTTAATTTCTTCATGAAGAAGTCAGTAGAAATCAGTTGTGATACAGAACGGTCCAACAAAATTCTGCTCCAGAACTGCATACACTTAAATGTCCTTAGATTTTTTCCTAAATAATTTTTTTTATGCTAATTATCATTATTTTAAGAATGTAGATGTTTTTCAAATACTGCAATGATGAAAATTATTTCTCCAGACAAAATCTTAAAAATAAGCAAAAAATCCATATAATATTTGGATCCATTTGCACAGAAACTACTTTAAATAAGGATAATTCTATGATTCTATGATCATATCTTCTCTCTCCAATGCCTACTTACTTTATGTGTCAATTTAACTAAATATTCTACATGACACTACATATAAAAGGACTGATGTAACCATAGATTTGTATGCTAACTCAAAAGATACCTATTACACATCTATTTCATTTACACCAAATTATTTAAAGAATGTAAACTGTAGCTCTAAAAACAGAAAAAAAGCACACTTTCTTATCTGAAAGCAATTATGATTAAATAAACCATTAGATAGCAACAAACAAAATAGTATTTAGTCTAGCAAATTTACAGTTCTGAAAATTATAATAATAATAATGATCTTTTATATACATTTATTATAAAATCAATTTAAAGTTAAATAAAAAGTTGTTGGCTCTTTGTATACAAATGTCATCAGGTTTTGTTCCCTGCATGCAGCAGGCATGTGGTTTTAGGGAAGCACACTGTATTCAGTCATCACTGTGCTTTGAAGTTTGCTCATCAGATATATTGAACAGATTGTAGAACATCTACAATGTACCTGAATTTCCACCAGTAAAGGATTTTGAATTCTTTTTCTCTCCTCAGATAATGATATTTCAATACATTTTGATGAACATGAATTCTGAGGGTTTTTTCAAATTACTTTGAATTTATTACCAGTAAGGAAAAGAAGGGAGCCCTCTACTCTGCCCTTGTGAGGCCAAAGCCATAGTACTGTGTCCAGTTCTGGGCTCCTTCATTCAAAAAGACAGGAATATTCTTGAAAGAGACTAATGGGGGAAAACAAAAATGATTAGGGGCCTGCTGCACTCTGATAAGGAAAGGATGAGAGATCTGGGACAATTCAGCCCAGAGAAGACAGATGAGAATCTTATCAATGCTTAGAAATATCAAAAGAGAATCAAGTGTATGGGGCCAGAGATTTTTCAGTATTGCGCAGTGACCAAACAAGAGGCAACAACTGGAACACAGAAAGTTCTATCTGGACATTTGAAAAAACTTAATCCACTAGTTTCCAAAGGTAGGCAGGCGCTTAACCATTTACAGAAATCAAGGTTTTCTCACATGTAAGAATTACTTATATACATTACTGCATGGAAAACAACTCAGAAACAGTTGTAACAGAATATATTTTCGTATTTATTTGTTACTGTAATGAGAGAGAATTTAGGATATGTTCAGCTTTTTGTACTACATATGAACAATTCTGTCTTCTATTACGTATTGTAAAGCAGAAATTATAAGTAAAGAGAGACAGGAGAATAACCCATTTATCTTTTTGAGGGCTTTGAGGCATTTTTCTTTCCCTGAATAGTTTACAGACTTAAGGAGTGCTGAGATACTGTGAAAGATCAATGTAAAACAGTCTGTAAAAGTGACTTTGCTAGACAGTAGTGGGAAAAAAACAACAAAACAACACAAACAACTCATACAAGATAGTGAAAGTAAATGATTCATTGGCAGTTCTACAACTTTCAGCAATTTGATCAACCATCATACACTTAATCAACTGAAACTCTGAACATAACTAAAATCCACTGTCTGAGATTCCTGCAGATTCAGAATACACCCCTATGTAAATAAAATTTAACATTGTATTGAAATTTTTATCAGTCAGTTTCAGTTCTTTCCAAGACTTAAGACAAGTTTTATACTTTTTGTAGGGATTATGATACAGTTATAAGGATTCTTATTTTTCAAAAAATAAAAATAAAAAAATGTCACAACATAGTAAGTTTCCTGCTTGTCTTTTCTCATAATTTTAATATTTTCTTACCATAAATGGCTGCAGGGCTTTTGTCACCTGCTAAATTATCGAGCAAAAGCTTTTCTCAAAGCCCTAATTAAATGAAAAATAATTCATTGAACTCAACTCTCCAGAGGTTAAATAGAATTATAACAACTGTTATCTTAGAATCTTAGAATCATTAAAGACTACTAAAATCATCTAGTCCAGCTGTCAACTTATCACCATCATGCCCACCAACAACGTCCCTTGGTGCCACATCTCACATTTTCTTGAATACCTCCAGGGACAGTGACTTCACCACCTGTCCGAGCAGCCTGTTCCAATGCCTCACCACTCTTTCTGAGAAGGAATTTTTCCTAATATCCAACTTGAAATGAAACTGTAGTTTGCAAGGAAACCAGACTTTCAGCCTGGATTTAGGAATGACACTGTTCCTGTAAATGTAATGTAATTAATTAAGATATCATTATGGAATTGCTAAATGAAACTCTGTATCATGAGTAATAGAAATAATTTCATTTACTAATTATAATCTGCTTAAACACAGAGAGGCAAAAAATAGATTGTGATTTAAATTCTCTTGCATTTTAACATCACTGAAAAAAATATATGTACTTTTTTCCACATACTTACTTTCTGATGTCTCATGTTTGATCTTTCAGAGGTTTACAAGAGAAAATATGGTTAATTAAATAAAGGATGGACATGTTTAGCAATTACTGTTATTAAGTTTGTTCTTCTGAAATATTTTAGATTTCACTGTCTTTAATAAGAGCTGGAAGAAGTTACTACAGAATTGGATAAATAATTCACAAAGTTTTTTATGGCTGCAGTCAGAAAATAAAGCAGTAAAGATTCTGTAACCATCTGCTGAGTTTACCCAGGTTCTGATAGGTTGATTATCCATTTGAATCTGGTTATCTAGAAGTATATGAGGACCTATGGTGTGTCTTTGGAAATATTATTTAATCTATACCAGAAAAAGAACCAGCCGAACTGCTGAAACACTTTAGAAAATGTTTAAAAGCATAAATTGATTGATTGTTTGATTGGGAATCTCTTTGAGATGTAATGGTGTCAAGAAATAAAACTAAAATTAATTACAAATATTTAGATGACATATTAATCTTTTTTATAATTGGATACTATTATTTGTCGTTGTATGACTTCCACATCAAGATTTTTCTGTAGATATTTACAAGTGCTCTATAAAAAAGTTGTTGTTTTTTTTTCCTAGAGAAGGAAATTAAAGCAAATGAGCAATCATTGATGTGAATAGATTTTGTTTTCAGTGAGACATATTACACCAGGCAATAGACAATTTATATAACCATAAATTTATGAAAGGCTAGCAAAGAAAAACATCAATAATTAAAGCTTAGTTCCGGCAAGATCTAAAGACACCTCTTTTCTTTGCTTACTTCTCTGACTTTCTTAACAGTGTATAGCTAGTATATTCCTATTGGTGTTGAGTGTACTGCTCAGACAATACAATTAAGAATTAAAGTGAAGCATTCCCATGAGCACTGAAGGAGAGAATTGTTGAGATTATTCTCATCACTGTCTCTGAGACAAAGTATATAAACTACTCTCTACATATTTCTAGTTTTAACACACGCTAGCACTTGGAAGGTGCTCTATATCTCCCCCACTTTTTATACAGTTTTAGATTCCTTCTTGTAAAGATGGAATAGAACTGATTAACCTAAGCCCTCCAGAACCAAAATAAAGAGTAATGATGAAGTCTAAAAAATTGCTTATGAAATCATATTAAAAGAATAGCATTTCTTAACTGTATTTCAGCTTGTACCTTGCTCATACCAAAGTAATTATGCTTGATTATAGGAAATAAGCAGAATGACCTTTAGCTTTGTCTTGTTTCCCAACCATTCTACACAGACAGTGCAACAACATGTAGCACCATTTCTTGAAATGGTTAATTCTTCAGATAATATCATTCAGCATAAGTACAAATGATAGAATAATCCAATATTTCACAACAAATAATTATATAAAATATAGCAGTATTATGTGTTATTGTCTTTAACCTTTTTTACTTTCCCTACAAAAAAATAAAGTAATATTACTATTACTCTGAAGTGCTCCAAAAGCCTTTCATAAATAAGTACCTAAATATTCATCTCTATGTTTAAATAATACATTCCTAACTTCAGGAATCTTTGTTGTCTTCCAATCCACCTGTTGTGCGCATCCTAAAAGCTGAACTCCACTCGACTTCCTGTCTCCTAGGTCAAGGCGGTCTCAACCATGAAAAGATTTGAAGCAGCACCCTCAGTATTGCAAGACTACAGTAACACAGTCCCCCTTATTCACACTTCTTATCTCTTGGTGCATTATCAGCTCAGACAAAACAGTTGAGAATAGTCTAAATACTTGCTCACAAAGAAAGATGCAAAACAATCAGTTCATTAGTTCTTTGCTTCTCTATCTCTCCCAGAGAGATATCTCTATCTTCTCTATCTCTACAAGCTTCTAGGGCACATTATTATTTCAGTCAAATTTGATATGAAGAGGAAAAATGCAGTCTTTCCATACATCTTGGCTTTATACTCAGTGAGAACAAACTCAGCATTCTTGTGCAGACCAAACACTTAGAACATTGTGCAGTGGAAAGATTCAGTCTCAGCGTGAACTGTCCACCTCAGTACTCTCAGTTTTAAGGACAGAAGTTATAAACTCAGTCCTGTTATTATCTTTAAAATGAGGTTTGCTATGTAGGCCGGATTTTAGTAGTGCTCCATTAAGTTCTTTACAAGTGCCTAGCACAGGATTTTCTGCTTTGTATCACATATGATACCATCACTCTAATTCTTATTTGCTTTAGGTCTTAAAATTTATTTGATAGCATTGCTTACACTGTAGTAGCATCACCAGGCACACTTGGATTTTCCAGTAAACAAATAGAATGTTTTACTTCAAACACTATAACATAAAATCATTATATTCTCCTGTAAGAGAGATTTTAATAAATCTAACCTCTGAAAAAAATCTTCATCCTTTCTGAAATTAAGGAGAGTATACTCTCTCTGTGTAATAATTCCGTCATATACATACTGGATAGAATCCAGCAAAGGGACATGAAAATAATTACAAGATTGAAACACCTCTCCTGTAAGAAAAGGCTGAAAGAGCTGAGAATGTTCAGCTTGATGAAGAGAAGGCTCAGGGGAATCTTGTCAGTGTCTATTAATACCCGAGGGGAGGCTGCAAAATTAACAGTCAGGCTCTGCCCAGTACCAGAACAAGAGGCAATAGGCATAAGTTGGGAGCACAGGAGGTTCCCTCTGATGATCAAGTAGCACTTTTGTGCTGTGCAGGTGATGGAACGCTGGAAAAGGTTGCCTGGAGAGGTTGTGAAGTCTCCTCCTTGGAGAAATTTAAAAGTCACTTGAACATGGTCATGGGTACCCTGCTCTGGGTATCCCTGCAGGAGCAGGAGTCGAGCCAGATGGAATTTCAATCTCGAGCAAACTAACAATTTATTTTCTTTTTATTTAGTGTGGTGGAATAACTTTAATCTCCAACAGCTCTCCCATTTCTATCCTATTAGCTCTACTAATCCCAGATGGTACATAAAGCATGATGTTAAATTATATTTGACAACTCTAATTGTTGAAGAAAAAAACAAAAAAAAGCAACAAATTAGTTTCTATATGCTATTTTCATATTGTAAATAAAACCTTATTTTGATAACAAGTAAAATTCTACGTAATAACTCATTTCCTTTTATGTAACTGGAAGTTACAGGTGTCTCCTATGCTAATATTAAGGTGGCTGATTACTTTGAATAAACACTTTGATTGTTGCATGTGATCATACTGCCTACCAATTCTTCTAAAAATCTCTGTAGCCTTTGAAAAAATGCCTAACTTCGAAAAATCTGTGCAATGTCAGTTCATGCAGGATCAAACTTGTTAGATCTCTTCTGGGGACTCACCACACTTCACTTTACACAGACTAAATCCACTAATTCATAATGAATCTTGGCTTTGTGGGGAAAGCAACGTTTTCTTCCAAAAGCTTCTTCCAAGGCCAAGGTCCACTATAATGGAACTTGGTACAACTTAAATAAAGAGGACTACAGTACTTTTCTATAATGGGACATCAGGAACAACACTCTGAAGTATGGAAAGAAGGAAAATTAGAAAAAAACAACAGAGAGGATGGAGCAAAGGGACAAACAGTAAGTTTTACTTTTTCAAAGAAAATGAGAATGAGACTCAAACTCAGTAAAAAGTGTGAGTGGTGATCAACCAGAAAAAGGGTTTCACAGACTGCTAATTCACACTTTTTCAGTCAAGACTTTCAAAAATCCTACTAGCAGTACAAAAATATAAAAAAATATAATATGGTAGGATCTCTGACTTGCTTTGTGCTTACATTTCATATTTTGGTTCTTTGAAGAGACTATTTAGGAGTCAGATTTGAAAGCTTCTCAATACAAGAAAAGTTTCACCTAATTACAAAGTCATTCTAGGAGTAGGATTTGTTTTCTTATCTTGAGGATTTATGAAGAAATGTGATGCAGAGGACATGTCAAGCAAAATAATACACTATCTGCGCATCCATCAAAATCCAAATCTTAAATAATAGCAGGAGGAACTATGTGCACGTCTGAAAGCTCATGTTGCAATCCATAAAATATGTAATTCTCAACAACTGTATTTGCTATGAAAAGGGAACCTTTGGCATACTGATCAATTAGTCTTGCAAATGTTAATAAAAATGTAGGTCATTCACTGTATATCAGATAAAGTTTACTTAAGGTGACTTCAGATTATTCAATTCTTGAAGTTATATGCCTTTTTTTAAAAAAGACCTGATGTCATTCTGTGGAGTTTCCATAATGCTTTGAAGATCATGTTAAATATAAAATAATTCAAACATAGTCATTTATTTAAAGGCTAATTTTTACATATCCAGTATGATTTGATTTAGTAGGCCTACTAATAAACATCCCAAATTCAGACAGTACTTGATTTCACTTCAAATGACTGACCAGGTAGATCTTCTGCCATTTAAATGATCGAGAAAACATAATTTAGGTCATTTATCTTTCTAAAAAAAATTAATCATCACATGTTTAAGTTCTTTAAGGACATTTCTGAGCTTCATGATATAATTTTGTCGAATATATATACATTTTAATCCTTATGTAAGCCTCCAAAATTTTAATACTCTTGTTTTTCTTTTTTTTTTTTTGTCAAATAGTGAATATACTACAGCTTCCCTCAAATAATATGTCAATATCACATGATTGCATTATGATTATATTATGATTGCATTCAAACATTTGTTATCTGCAAACGCAGAACATCTGCTATTTTATCACATAGCAACACCATGCAATAATTCTACCCATCCTCCCTCCCCCTATTTTTATGCAAATTGTGTCTGGAACAAGAAACATTTAGAGAAAAAATGTTCCTGTGGTGAGATACTTTGACACAAGAATCTTTTTTCATCAAGGATGAAAAGCACCTTGTCATTCATTTCTAATTACAGCCTCTGTACTGTCAGTTCAGAAAGAAGCTAACTCCCTATGGTGATGTCATACACTGACATTTACAAAACTACATTGGACTTTGCCTTCTCTTGGTGTTTGCCAAGATCAGTCAGAGTCAGCACTGATAGACACTGATAAAGGGAATTTATAATTATCAGCATTAATTGTGTTTAAAGTCAAAAAGGGCATTGTACCTTCTGATACTAATAGTTGCTGAATCATCTTACAAAACAATGGTTAAGAACTTCATTTCATATTCATTTTCTGAAATGTTAAGACATGAAATGGTGATGTCAACAGAGATTTCACACTCTAAGAATCAATTTGAAAAGATGTAAACTTATTAAAGATTAAAATGAACTATTTAGTGTTCTGCAATTAGTGTTAACATCCCATTTACCAGTGGGAAAATAGCTGCATAGAAGTGGTATCCATTGAGAATGCAAAGCCTTTGAGGAATTCTAATCCTGACCACCAAATAGCATTAGATGGTCTAATTCAAAGAAGATGTGCTTATATTAACATAAGTCAGGAGAGAGAGAAAAAAAAATCCCTGTCATTAGGTCCACAATGGTTCTTATTAATTTTCTAAAATTAATAAAAATATTTGTGGCTACATGAGTACAAGCTAAAACTTTATTTTACATCTTATTAGAAATTACTTATATTTGTCACTATAATCACAGTAGCAGATAACTTTAGAAATCTTGACATAATTGCCAAATGAATATTATTGGTAATTTCAAAATGTCATGATTTGATTGAATTAAAAAAATAAATAATTGATTCTAAGTCATTTATAAATTTAGTACAGACATTGAAACTTTACTGAGTTACCTATACTCTACAATATTTTGCCTTAAACTTCAGGGAACTTTTATCAAAGAAAGCATGATATAGCAAGTTGCTTAGGCACCTTGCTCTGAAACAAGAGTTTCTCTTGAGCTAAGACTTTTCCTACTCTTGTTTTAGATATATATTTTCCTCTATACGGAATTCAGTTCTATACAAAACTTGTCTCAAACAGATGTGAGAGCATAATCTCTGAGGAAGAATAAAATATGGATGAAACCAAATGTTTTATAAAGGATGACTTTTTTAAGAGAGTCTGCATGTGTCTTTATTCTACCCTCTACTTACTCTTGCTCCATCAAGAAAATCAACCTAAAGTGCACAACAGGGTTAACAGTTTTTAATCTGTATGTGGAAGGCAATTAAATGTTAATTCCAAGGTGTTCTTTTTTACCCAGAATTATGACATGATTTTCAGTCTCCCAGTGTGCATGTGAATCTGCTCTGCAGGAGGACGTCCTTGCCAAACAGCTATCTCTAGGGCAGCTGAGAATGAGTTGAGACAGGGGTTATCAATAGACCTCTGCTGAGAATCTCTTCTACTGAAATTCACTGCCATTCATTCATCCTTACTGCTGGAATTTTCATACTTTGAAATTGTCCTGTTAGCAGCTTCAGCAAAGCAAATATCGTTGATAACTGCAGGGGACTTGATGTAGACATCTATTTATCAATAATTAACATATATATAGCAAAATGCTACTGCAGTCATCTTAGGTTATACCCATATTACAGAGTTCAAATGCTACAAAATCAGTGCTTATGTGCAACAAAGAATCAAAGGTGTTTTTTTAGAGTGGATTTTTTCAAGGAGCATGTGCAAGTTTAGTGTCTGGTCTCTGCTAGATTTTCAGGTGTTTGATAGAAACAGAAAAAAACTCAGCTCCACTCTTCAGGAAAGATTACCTCTACCTTGCACTCAAAAAGTTCAAGGCACATTTTCCAAATGAGCTAGAAACAAATAAAAAGAATCTTATATCTCAAATATTTTAATAATTTATTGCAGTGAACTTAAAATGATACAAAGGGACAATACCTGCCAACAGGAGGTATCACGAATTTCAAGATATCTCCAGACCTAAGCAAAGTCAGAATATTCGTATGGTACTTGCATTATTTAAATTAGATTTTATTTTTCAAACACTCATTGAAAACAAAAGGCAGCTTTGTTTCACCCTCTGGAAATACTTCTAGAGATGCTCTGAAATTTCTTTTTGTAATTGAGGCTTGAAAAATGCATGGGTGGCACAATATGAAGACAACTCTGAATTTCATATTCTAAGTTAACAAATTGAAAAAGAACAAAAGCAAAACTTGAGTAATGTGGGGAAAAATAGGAAGATTTCATAATTAGTGAGTGTATAAAGGGAAACCTCTGCTGAGATTCATGCATAACATAGCAGTTAGGAATCAGTGACACCTCTGGCGTCAAGAATGCTTTCTATCGGTGCAAATAGCAGTGAAAATACCTTCATAGTGAAAATATTTTTTTATTATCTCACAACACTGATTCTGGTTTGGGGAGTAAATGTAGCTTATTGATTTTTCTAATCTTTGCAAACAAACAACAACTGAGTTACTGGTTATTTCATTTAAAAAACAAACACAGCTCTCACCTCAATTAAATCTTATGCTATCCTACGCACTGCTATTCTACCAATGCTAAGCAATTTGATAGCTCTATTGAATGGACTTGTTTCATTTTAAACTTCTAAGAAGCACCCATAATGTAATAGAAGTTCTTAATAAAAAGTATAATTATTGTTAATTAGTTTTGGTTAGAATAAAAATACTCCCAGAAGAGGTGCAGGTTGCATCTCAGTTTTTGAGACAAATGCCAAGAAATACGTATGAACTTTAATTCTCACCCAAAATAATCAATAATGGCCATGAATTGTCAGCCAGACAGTCTGTCATTGCAGGGGAGGGCAAACTGGTGAGCAGTGATTGTATTACAGGAAATGGAAACCTATCAACCAGAACTAATACAGGACACTCAGATCCTTTTTCCACCTTCATAAATGGATATCTGTTATATTCTTCCTTTGAAACTCAGTTCTAAGATGTATCTCAAAGGACAGAGGTGCAAATTATAATAGGAAGTAAAATGAAGACGTGTATTAATGTTAGTAGGGAAAGGTAACTAGAGAGCTGACCTCTCAGATGAGCTTGGGTATGTTTTGTTCTCTGAACTAAAACAATAGTAATAACTTAAATAGATGTCTTTTATCCAGACTTTACATAGAATTAAAGACCTAAAGTTACATCTTCCTGCATGCCATACGAGAAGGAAACGGCTTCTCTGTTTCTGGCAAAAAATCCAGGCTCTTTAATTTATTTATACAATCATGGTAAGGAGAACTTTGCTCTTGTTCCATCAGATTGAACATTCAAATAGCTTGTTGCAAGGTCAATTTCTTGTCCCTGGTGTTAGGGTACTGAAGTAAGTACCAATTAATTTTATCAGGATGGCAGTTTTGTTATAAATCCCATGTTTGCCTTCTGGATTTTGTAGCACTCAGATTGAGTGGATTTAGAGGTGGAGATTGCATATTAGGAAAAGTTCTTCACTGGTCGTGTTTAATTCTTAGATTGCCCTGTTAGGAGCCAGTCTTCATGATCATCGTGTATCCCTGCTGACTTAGGGTATTCTATGCTTTTATGTAAATAGTAGCTGTAAATAGTATATGTCTATAAGTAGAATGCTGGAGGAAAAAAAGGAAACACAACCTAAAATATTGGGTTGAAATTATCACCATGATTAAATGGGGGCTCAGTGAGGAATAAGTGAATTGAATTTTCAATTGAATTGAGAATTGTGCTTTGTGTCACACTTTAGGCACCTAAACTTTTATTGGTTTCAGACATAAGATTATGTATGTATGTATGTATGTATTTATTTATTTATTCTAAGGTGAGAAATGAGTTACTGCTTCCAATAAAATTCAAGCTTACTTCTTTCAAAAGAGAAGGAGTAAACAATTTCTTTACATCACAGTGGATAATGTAGGATATTCTATGAACAATGTTTCAGAAACAGAGAGTAAGTAAGAGTGTGAAATGTAAGCTCCTATCCTCTTTTCCACAACAGAACTTGATCTTTTGGTGAAATCTAGTTGACACCAAATGAAAAACTAATTTTATTTCACAAAGTCTACATGCTGGTGATTTCCACAGAATTGCCATTGCTTTAATCTGGCATGTATTAACAGAATTTAGGCCACAGTAAGATAAAGTGAAGATACTTTCCACGAAATCCAAGTAGACACTAAAGCCTTGAAAAGGAAAAGACTTAAATCTGAATAAAGATTATAAGTATTTTATTTTCCAAATGCTGTTATGTTATAAGTTTTTATATAACTCTGCTAATGTTGAAAGCTCTGGACACTTACTACTAGCTCTTAGGTGCTCTATCAAACACAGTTAAAATTTTTAGTTTATAGTTCAAAACATAGAATTTTATCAGATGAACCTTAATTATATTTTCATTCATATTTGAGAGGTATTTTTAGACATGCAGAAGTTATCATTAACCACACAACAATTCTAAGTTCAGGTACAATATTTTGAAGATGCCATATGTATGGATGCAGATTTTTTTATTTTTATTTTTTAATAAGAACAATTAGTTCCACAAGCTGAAAGATGTGTAAATGTACAAATATTCAGTTTGGATTAAGCAAAATCAGTAGAGATGACCTACAATGTATTACTTCTTTAAATAAAATAAACGAAAATCCTTTTCAAAATAAAAGAATATAAATTTCAAAATATTCACAGCTATCTGTAGTCAACTATATTTGATTTCTTGTTGAATCCGGATCTCCAAATCCCTTGTCAAGCAAGTTAACCACAGTTACTAGTGAAGCTTGTACTAAATCAAGTAAGGATTATTATTATTATTATTATTATTATTATTATTATTATTATTATTATTATTATTATTATTATTATTATTATTATTATTATTATTATTATTATTATTATTATCATTTCAAAGGAAACATTGGCAAGATGTTTATTACTCTATTCTTGAGCCACATCCAATTACTTTTACAATATATAGTATGTCTCAGTATTTGACAGAAAAATAAGCTCCAGTCAAAGAAATAAAAAGTAAATAAAATATTCTCTCACATCTCAAAGCAAAATGACAAAAAAGTGCCAATTTAACTCCAGTGTGAGTACACTTGATTAGAACAATGTTTCAAAGAAATGACTTGTTTCTTGATACAACGTGGTGAATTTGTTGTTTGTTAAAATACTGGTAATCATTCTGGTTGAATTACATAAAGAATACAGAAATTAGAAGAAAGATGCAAATGAATTATATCAAGGTAAATATGCCGTAATGAACGACTGTACTTTGTAGGCTGCATTTTTCCTGAACATACTACTTTGTATTTAAAAATTTACAGAACTGACTTGTATACTACTCATGTAGGAGAGTCTGTAGCACCCAAAACAATATTCATTGTTTCTCATCTCTTTATTACAGTGGTAGGACTTCCTCCACATTCACTTTCAGCAGGTTCACAGCAAACAAACCCACCAGCGCATTTAGGCTATTCTCCTCCTTTCTAACTAGAAGGTAAGTCTGGTAGAGAAGCAATAAAAGACAAAAGCAAGAAAGCAGGATTGCAGCCATGCATGGTGCCCACAGAATAGCCTCACCACAGCTAACAAGAGATGGGAGTGTGGCACTGGAAGTTCATGACATGTGAAAGGATTACCCAGAACTGTTTGAGATCCTATTTGTCCAAATGTCAGTGACCATAGAATTATAGAATGGCTTTGGTTGGAAAGGACCCCAAGGATCACTGAGTTCCAACTTCCCTGCCACAGGCAGGGCCACCAACCTCCAGATTTGGTACTAATGGTGATGTTAGAGGAGAAGAGGCCAGCAGCTCCTAGATTAGATACTAAACAGGGCATTACCCAGATTATTCTGTAAAAAGGGGAGTCAGCTTGACATTAAAGGACCATGGAAATGTTCAATGACATGCAGACTGCAATGTAGTACTCATACCTTGTGTGTGTGCCTGTTGGTACTATCTCACCAGGTAGGTTGACATAAGTGCAAACAAGCCCAGAGTACGTGTGCAAACGTGAGAGTGTGTGATTCATATGTCTGGTTTAATTATAAAAGGTTGTTCAACAATTTAAAGATATTTATTAACATTTTACAAATGTCTAGCACTATGGTTCGTCTTCTGCATTGTTACTATTGATTATGAAAATAAGATTAACTGATGGTAGGCTAATTATATGTCATTAATACAATCAATACACCATTTTGAACATGACTACAAAAAAATGCTCTACACTGTGTGCTGAGCAGTTTTTTTGTCCAACAGTGTCACAGACTTCATGTTCAAAGAATATGTATTCACTCTCTAAACATATAGCAGAGAAAAAACTCTTAGGAGTCAGAAAAGGGATACACATTTCATATCCATATGTTATACAGAAGCTTTCAATAGTGGATTAAATTGTTGTGGTAAGAAGATGAAGGGTGTTAAAAGTCAGAATATTACAACAGAGACAGCAAATGTAAATATACAGTAGCAGATTCTTCAAATGTGTGGTTCTGAAGGTAGTTACAGTCTCTACCATAATATAGACCTTTAGAGTAGATTAAAGTTCTTTAAGAGTTAAGTAAGATTCTGGTTAGATCAGTCAAGGTATGTCAATTGTAGGTAACAGGCTTTTACTCCTAAAAGAAAAGCCGAATTATGAAAAAAAATGCTTTTATAATAACGGCAAAGTTCCATTTTGCAACACATAAGGATGTAATTTCCTCAGCATTTTACAATATGACAAGTACTGAATGCATAATTCAAGCACCAAACACTGTTAAGAATACTATCTTACACTAAACACAGTTTATATTTATTAAAGTTTACAGTTACAATATAAAGTTTTGTTATACCTTCACTGTGTGGATAATTTTGTAAAATCTTCACCAGTTGATTTCTGTAACAGTGTTATCAAACTAAATTTAATGTATAACGCTGGGCTCAGATTCCTCATATATAGGCATGCCAGGTTCCTTTTACTGACAGATACAGCTTATTTAAAAGGAAATGAAACAGTTTATTGGAATAAGGATTATTGTCCTGATCAACAGATAAAATTCAAATTTTTCCCTTTAGTGTTTGTAGTTAACTGAAAGCTTGGAAAGAGGATGTGGCAGTCTCCAAACAACAATAGGACCCCGCAGGGGCCCCTTGACACTGGGGAAACCATGGTAACACTACCTTGAAGGTAAGGGAGGAGAGCAAGTAAGGCCAAATAGGGAGATGCCACACATCTATTGGGTAGAGATAACCACACCATAGGTGATTGGTAGTACGGTGATGTAGAAAGCTATAAGAAGAGTGTGTGACTTAAAATAAATGCCATTTGCCACTCATCATATTGGTGCATTTCATGGTGGCAAGTGGACCGGGAGGAGCGCAGGACCGATAGGGTTGGGAGCTGGGCCTGTAGGCTGTGAAACCACTGCAGGCCGGAGCGGACTGTAACTTAGGTTGCTGGGGAAAAGGTAACAGTGTTAGCTAAATTTCATCTGTCTGTGACTTACTTAAAAGAGACTTCTAAGAATAAAGAAAGAAACCATTTTAGTTTTTATATTATAACTTGTTGCATTTATCTTAATAAATAATATGAATTACTCTTGTTGTGGTTTAACCCAACAGGTTAGTTTGGCCAGCAGATTGAGGAAAGTGATCCTCACCTTCTACTCTGCCCTGCTGAGGCCACATCTGGAGTACTGTCTCCAGTGCTTGGCTCGCTGATTTACAAAAGACAGGCATCTACTGCAGACATCTGAGGAGAGGACCACAAAGATGACTGGGGCCTGAAGCATACCCTGATTAGAGAAGAACAAGAGACTAGGACAGTTTTGCTCGGAGTCTGGTGAAGACTGAGAAGAGATTTTATCAGCAGTTAATAATATCACAAAAGGGAGGGTGTCGATAGGATGAGGCCAGGCTTCTTTCAGTGACAGGCAGTGACTGGACAAGGAGCAATGAACACAAACTGGAACACAGGATATTCCATCTGAACATGAGAAATAACCTCTTTATTTCGAGGACGACATATCACTGGAATATGTTGCCCAGAAAGATTGTGGAGTCTCATTCTCTGGAGATACTCAAAACCTACCTGGGTGCTATCCTGTGTAACCAAGTCTAGGGAACCTGCTCTAGCTGGACTAGATGAACCCAAGGGGTCCCTTCCAAATCTATGATTCTGCGATAAAGCCATATACTTTTCATAATCTATGAATATCAGGATAATAATCTATCTGAAGTTTAGTATCACAAAAATATTTAACTAAGTTCTATATATCAAAGTATACATAAAACTGAACAGCATTTCTGAAGTACGTCAACATTGTAAAAAAAAAAAATATAAAACAAATTGCAATTACTGATATACGATCTTGGATAGAATGTTATATAATATCTTGAGGGTCAGAACTAGTACAGAAATATCACAGGAATGTGGAGGCAAATGAAATGCTCAGACAGTAGGCTTGATCCTGAGTTCAGAAACTGTTTACTGAAGTTGATGTAACCAGTTTTATCTTTATAAGAAGTTCCAAAATGAAGATTTGCCTGAAGAAGAATGAGCTATACCCAACACATTTATATCTTCAGCAAGACCTTCAAAAAGGGATGCTAGCTCTACACTGTGAAGTAGGCAAGGAAAGCTGGCATATAAAAATATACTTTCCATGCTGCAGAGCTCAGTCAGTTGTGATATTGAAGAATTCAATACATGTATAATTTGAGATGTTGTCCCCACTTCTTTTTTCTAAACAAGAAACTAGAAAATAGATTTTTTTCACTCTGAAGAAATAAGACAATTGCTTAGCTCACACTTGGTTCCAGAGAATTAAGCAGTTTTCCGTCTATATGTGACCAGTTGAAGTGAGTTTTGCCTAGTAATTGCTGACACTTGCAGTGCCGTTCTATTCTTCTTCCACTTATAATTGCATCTTTTGAATAATTTTACATTTGCACAAATCAAGACTTTAAAAAGTGTTCAGTTTTGTTAATTTGGTGTGGAATATTTTGAGACTCTTAATTCTGGAAATTGAATTTTGGAGTATGAAACAGCTCAAGTGATTACTAAGAATAACATTACATCATTTAGATGCTGCATTTTACTTATTAGAAACAAAAATTTAACTAAGTTTAATTTTATGTAGCCTAGTGCTTCTAAATTATCCAAGAATGAATTCTGTACTGTTTTCCTTATACTTTTATTTTGTTAACATGTTAAAAAGGCTATGATTATATATATTTTTTCTCATTTCTCTTCAATTAAAGGTTTTTCTTGAAGGTCAATGGCTTTGATAGTCTGACAAAAAGGGGATAGAGTCCTTCTCAAAAACCTTGGTTTCCAGCATTCAAGAATATTTTTTTTGCTCTGCTGCATGCATACACAAAAACTTTAATGAAATCCAGAGCACACCCAGACCACTGAGTAAGATTTCTACCATAACTGTTTTTCAACATATTTGCTTATATCCACATTTTATGATTTAGTAAAGAAATCAGTGATTTCCTTCACAAATAATTTAAAATACTGTGGTCATAATGGCTTTGATTATCTATCCAGATGCTAATGCTTAATCATATAATTATGTTCAACTACTCTGTGTGATAACTCGTTTACTTGCTTGTTCTTAAATGAATACAGACTCCAAATTTCACTAGACATCAACAAAAAAATTAA
Organism: Odontophorus gujanensis; assembly: GCA_013399175.1. NCBI lineage: Eukaryota > Metazoa > Chordata > Aves > Galliformes > Odontophoridae > Odontophorus > Odontophorus gujanensis. The sequence goes on from VXAB01006989.1 coordinate 37,044, forward strand.
ACACTAGATATAAAATCTGAACTGGAATGATTTTTAAATGAATATTCAATTACAGTAGGTTCAATGAAACAAGGTTCAAAGTGAGATTTACTTCAGTTGTTTCAATAAATTAAATCTCATATTTTCTAGCAAAATTTTAGGACAGTTTCACCACTCTTTCATTTTAAATTATGATTTTTTTTAATAGATTCTAGAATTAAATAAGAGAAACATTGAAAAAGTTTTGTACTTCTACTCTAGTGCTATAAATGTTACTTAAATTTTTCAGTCCCAAAACTACGTACTAGTTTTTTTTTGTTTGCTTTTAATATTTCTTTAAACAACAACACAACAACAACAAAATATCAAATTAAGTTTAGGATTCACTTATGCACAACATCCATTGACTGTAATTTTTGTGTCTGATGCAGAAATACTGAGCTCCCTTTCTATTTAATAGAAAGAAACCTGGGACAAATAACACTACAAATATTTCTTTCTCGAATATTTACAGTATGAGGACTTAATTTTATCATTTGCATTTATATTTCCTCTCAGGCCTCTAGAAAGAACCAAAGTGAGTATTGTAGATGCATTTTAATATCTATAATCAAGAAAGTAGAACCCCACCACTTGCAACAATCAGGCCGGAGGTCAAAGCCTACAAGAAACATGACACACTAATAGGTAGATCTAGTAATAGATAAAAGGTTTTAAAACAAATCATCTTTATAGTTAACTGTATTAAAGGGGGAAATAAAAGATAATAAACTTAGGACCTATGTGTAAAATCAAGTCTTGAATTTGTCCACACATTTGTACAATGCTAATTTATATAGGTTTCTTATGGTGATTCTCAGGATGTATACTGTCTTGAAAACTGCTACAAAGATTGCTATGTTCTTCATCTGAAGATGAGGCTGTATTCCTGGGGAAGCAAAGATGTGCATGAACACCTGATGTTGGCCAGCAATAGTGGAGCAGTTTTACTACATAGTAAGAACTTTTATGGTTCCTACTCATTCTACAACAGTTATATAGGGATGCCTTTGGCAGTTAAAATTTGTTCTTTCTTTTAGCTTTAGTCCTTGAAGATAAAATCTGATATTTACAGGAAACTGTAAAGGTACAAATATCACCAGAAGGGATAAGTGAAGAAAGCCCTTGAAGAATCAAATGAGAACACTATGGTTCTTACCTCTTTATCTTATGCTAAGACATTTTAAGACAGTAGGATTAATACATGGTCTTATGCTTTAGGATACTGAATAGATACTCTTAGGATATCTTTAGGGTACTGAAGGATACCCTTTGGATGCATGAGTCTGAAGGTGATATTCCGTTTTTGGCTTCAGATTAAAAATTTGCAACAAAAATAGTCAAATCAATAATATTTCTGAATTTCTGTATGCAGAATGATGCCCATATTTGTTCACCCAGTACAAACACAGACAGTTATAAACTGGAGGAATTTCAGGACAGTCCATCAAGATTGTGTGGACTGGAGCACTTGCTTTGTGAGGCAAGGGGAACTGGACATCCTCATCCTCAAGAAAAGACCAAACAGGGGTCCTACCTGTATCTCCAAGTAAGACTGTGTTGGATAAGTCAATGAGGAGACAGAGCCAGGCTCTACACAGCAGTGCAGGTTGGGAAGATGAGAGACAACAGATGTAAATTGATCTGAGAGACGTTAAGCCTGGATATAGAAAGGCTTTTTCACTCCAGGGACATTCAGGCAGTGGTACAAGTTACCCAGAATGACTGTGTGTTCTACGTCCTTGGAGAATTTGAAGTTCTAACTGGATATAACCCTGCACAGTTTGACCTAATCTCAAAACTGTCCTGTTGTGAATAGGAGTTAGGATTAGAAACATCTTGAAATCCTTTTCTATCTAAGAATCCATTAACTTTACTTCTATCTGTATCCACTTCAGTTTCCTTAATATGATTGAAAATTCGGACACAAACTGGTTACAAGTGCTTTTACAGTAGCACAATCAATAATACTGAAGTCTATATAAATAACCTCCTCACAATCCTGTAAAAAGATGTTAAAATCAAACTAAGAACCAATGATGTGTTGCTGCTACATTCATTAGAATTAACTAACAAGACTGTTGATTTCTAAAACTACTTGTGTCAGGAGATAATGAGAAATTTGTTAGGATATTACTTGCCAAACGTCATTAAATATTTTCGCAGCTCTTTTCTATCAGTATCAAATGTTAAATTAAAGCAATAACAATATGCTTATGAATTTGAGGGAACTAATTACAAAAGTTCTTAACAAATCCCACTGTATAGGTTATTAAAATGATGAAAATAACTTTCATTTTAAGTAATTTAAATAGGAAAATTACTCCTGCTTTAACCGGTATGTAGTAAAATATCAACAAATAATATAATTGAGATAATTGAGGTAATTTCCTCACATTCTAACGAACTATGGTTATCCTAAATGATAATCATACAACTGCAAAGACAATCATTGATCCTTGATGCTCTGAAAATTTACATTCACTATTCACAGAGTGTATATAGATTACAATGTAAAACTTTGCATTCTTTGTTTCTTAAGAGGGGGTGAATACAATGTCTTCACAAATATTCATGAGCTCTGAAGTGCTATATCTATCCCCATTATGAATGATCATAAGTTTTGTGGCTAATTTGAAGCTGGTTGCTAGGAGTCAGTCATACAATGGGCTCAACTAGTTACACCATGGTCAGGTTTGAAACAAAGCTTTCATATTCACTCTACGAAAACTAGGCATATTTAGTCTTTATGAAACTCTTACAGTGGTTTTTACAAACGCTGGAGCCTGCCTGGGGCTAAATAAGTTGACAAACTGGCCCCAGTGCTGCTTCTCTGAATGTGGTGGCTTCTCAAAATCAGACAAAAATAGGGGTGAGGCCTTTGTACCCCACTGCACTTAATTTTGCATTAGTTAGATTTTCTCCTTTGCACTTCCCTCAGTTGATGCAAGCACAATTTCCAGGTGAAAGCTATATTCATCACCCTCTGAGCAACAGTTATTTCACTTCTAGCAAAGAGTCAGTTAGACTGGATACATTTGACTAGATATATGATGGGGGAGAAAAAACCTCTTGTTAGACTGGGGGAAACACCCCTAAGGAATGTGTACTACCAGGAGGCGGATTCTCCAAGGAAAATTCTGAACCAGATGCAGCAGAGCAGTAATCCAGATCCAAAGTATCAATTTTTAAAATAACAGAATCATTATTTAACACATATAATGCTCAGTAACACAGTGTATTATTTTATTTACCCTGAATATATTATCATAACCATTAGAAACCAATTCAGTAAATACCTTTCTTCACCTGTTGATTTGAGTGATTAGAATTTCTGGAATCTACCCAAACAGGTCACAGTGAACAGGATAAAGTGGCAATCTGTTATCATTAGCTCTGTTAGAAAGGTTCTGAAGACACTAGAGAGAATTAAATGACCTGGAAAACTCAGTCTATGGAAAAGTCTATTGTACTCATCTCCGTTATTTCCACCTCTATGCATCACTGGAACAATGGAACAACATGATTTGCAGTAGTGACAAAGATAAAGGTCATTTTCCTGATTTTCTTTTATCCAACACAAGCCATTTAAGTTTTGTTAAATTCCAGACATAAAGATTCGTGTCAGATCTTTCCATTCACTCAACACGTTAATCTTTTGAAATCTTCACATTTGGTAGACAATGCAGAGTTGTGTTTTTGTAATGTACAGCTACATTTTTTAAATCCATCACTACTAGAACGGTCAGAATTTCTAAAATAACCACATACTATAAGCTCTATATAGTTCATTTTAGCAAATGTTTTTCCTAATAGATGCATTATTATTATTTTTTTTTTTTTCAGGTAATATCTGAAACAAAGAGTAGCCTGGAGAAGATGTGTTATATGTAATCATGATGCCTGGGTTAACATGATAAAGATAGGTACAATAAAAGGATTGATACAGTCTATTCAAATATATGCATCAGAGAGGTGGTTTTTTTATTATTATTATTTTGTTTATGTAAGCTTTCCTTCTGTTCTACATAAATAATTAACTTAAAGTGAAGAACTGAACTTTGAAATGTACCAGCTATCTGATTTAGCACAGTTGTGCATGTACCCATAATTCCTTGGAAATTTAACCAATGGTAAGTGCATAGAACAGAAACAACAGAAACAGGTCATGTAGCAGAAACTTAGAAATTTAAGGAAAGAAGGTATGAGGGCATTCTTGCAGCTCAAGGCTGTGTGAAAATTCAAGTGTCTGTAGTCAAGGGAATAGAATGTTTTCCCTAAATTTCTTTTAGGGAACACTTTTTAGTACACTTTGAGTACTTACTGAGAGTTTAAGAAAGTACAGATAATGTTTTAAGGTCATGTTCCACACCAGTAAATAAACAACTCACATTTAGGCGTAAAGTTGTTCCAAATCATCTTCCTTCTTTAGAGAAGTATAAAAATATGCAGCATGATTTGTGTTTAGCCATTTTGGATTACTTCTTTTCATAGTTTCAGCTGCAATAGAATTTTTATTCTTCCTGGCAGTTGTTGGTGCTGTTTTTTTGGATTTAAGGTGAGAATAATGTTGATAATACATTGACGTTTTAGTGGCTGCAAACCATCATTTACACAGAATCAAGGACTTTTCTACTTTTTATACTGCCCTGCCAGCAAGGAGCTGTTAGAGCACAGGAAGCTGGGACGGGACAGAACTAGGATATTGACTCAAATTGGCCAAAGAGATAATACACATCGTATGTTGTCATGCAGAATGATAAAACTGGAGGAGGCTGGGGAAGCCAGTGTTGCTCAAGGACAGGTTGGTCATTGGTCAGCAAGTCTCGCATCACTTGCTTTTTAATTCTTTGTTTTGATATTTTTTTTCCTCTTTGTAAACGTTTTTTTTTTTTTTTTTTTCCTTCTTACGAAATTGTCCTTAACTCAGGAGTAAGAACTTTTCAATTTTACTCAGGGTAATCTTGCTCATTGTATTGGAGGGGGAGCAGTGAACGAATGACTGTGCAAATTTAGCTCTGTATCAGCTTAAATCACAGCTTTTTTTTTTTTTTTTTTTTACATAAGAATTTATATAATTGCGCGCTTGAAGATAGCATTTATTAGGAATGAACTATATGGATTTAATAAACAAACACAGGACTCAGAGTAGTGGAGCATGAAGTTAACATCATGCACAAGATCTATCAGGCCAGTAGTTGGTTCTGTCATCAGATATTATAGATTTACACAGAAAGAATGTCTAAAGAAATTATCCTGACATATTCACCCAAGTTGGACTATCAAAAAACATAGATTCATAGAATCCTCAGAGTTGGTAGGGATCTTTATATGTCATCTAGTCCAACTTCCCTGCAAAGGACAGGGACATCTACAGATAGATCAGGGTGCTCAAAGCCTGGTCCATCCAGCCTTTGAAAGTCTCCAGGGATGCAGCATCCACATCTCTGGGCAACCAGTTCCAGTGCCTCACTAGCCTTATTGTAAAAGACTTTTTCCTTACATCCAATCTAAATCTACTCTCTTCAAGTTTGAAATAATTTCCCCTTATTCTATCACAACAGACCCTGCTAAAGAGTCTGTCCCTTTCTTTCCTGTAGTTCTCCTTTAGATACTGAAAAACTGTTATTATGTCGAAGCCTTCTCTTCCCCAAGCTGAACAGTCTCAGCTTTCAGCTTGTCCATATAGGAGAGATAATACTTAAATACTTACAGAATTCTGAAATAGAGTATGCAGCTCATAAATAGCTATTATTTTGATAAACAGAAGTTAAATTCTCAAATGAAATTATGATTAAATTTGTCTCTATTGTTCTTTGGAGAGGAGTAGAACAGAGAGTGGTTTTTCATTTATATCTTTGGAAAAACTCCTCTCTTCTCTCCTTCTATGATCTCTTACTCCTCATGGACATTGTTGATAACACTTAAATGACAGAATAACTGCTTTATGTAAACTCAGAGTAAACCTACTTTTTTATTAAAGATTATCCTTCAAGAAATCCGCTATTATAATAAGGATTATCCAGAGAAAGTATGTTAAAATTCACCTGCCAGTCATTCCTATGGTTTTGGTGGTTGTGATAAGATGTCAGGGGCAGGAAAATGAGTTAAATTCTGTTATATTTAAAATGACATTCTGAATATGCTTACATCTATGTCATCAGTTCTAATTCAGTTATGTCTAGTTGGACTGCACTGTCTCATTTAGTCTTCTGATATGATTCTCAATTAGTTGGGTAGGCAGGTAAAATGATGACATCCAACAATGAACTATGTATTTCCAAATATGTTTGCACAGCCACACATCACATTTTGGCAAGCTCTTTATGTTGACCTATTAATAAACCGCAGTTTGAGGTTGAGAATAAAGACTCAACTTAAAAATTAATTTGAGGTATTCTGAACTATGTGATTGTAAGTCATTCAGCTATTATATGATAAAGCATAGCTGCTTACAAATAACTGCTGAGGTTTACTCCATCTTATTTCCATCTCCAGATGTATACATGATAAAATTTAAACTGAATATCCATCATTCATCTGGAAAAGGAATATTAGAAGTCACAAACCAGCAGCTGCTTCATTGCACTAGTTTGTGTCACAATAGGTTCTTAATGAGTACATCACTTTTTACGTTCACCTGCTTCATTAATATCCATTGGTATTTATTTGAATATGCTAAAAAAGCGTGTTGAGCAACATAACACTTAAGATTATTTAGGAAGAAACTTAGACTACCTAACAGGTTAGATTAGTCTTGAGCTTTATTTTACTTTCATGAGAACTTGTCTATGAATTCAGACTCTGGTAAAAAAATACATTGTACTCTTGGACCAGACCAGGTCATATTTAAATATATGGAGATCAAAATTTCTCCCAAGGTTCAGAGAGTACTACAGTTACTATTTAAATACATTTACAAGGGTTTATTTCTTCAAGAAAGAACTTTTCACAAACCCACCTATAGTGGGAAGCATATGAGTATTATCCATAAAACGGTATTTTTTTTTTAATCTGAGTTCCACTGATACTTTTTTCAATTGCTTGCAAGAGCTTCTATGATAGATCCTTATTTATAGATAAAAAAATGCAAGTCATAAAGGTCATAAATATATTCCAAAAGTAGTTTCATTTAAATATCCACTACCTTAGCTATACATATATATATATGTATATATATATGCATAAATGTTCTACTTTTCTATATTTAGAGGCTTAAATCCTCAATTCATCTTGTATGTAGAGATCCGTTTCTTCAACTATTATATTTCATTCTGTGTATGTTGCGTGATGTGGCAGTGTTTCGGTCTTCATTCAAGACTAGATTGGATGTAGCCTTGGACAACCTGATCAAGTGGGTGGCAATCCTCCCATCCTCCCCGTGGCAGGAGGTTCTAACTATGTTATCTTTAAGGTCCCTTCCAGCACAATCCATTCTATAATTCCATTATACGAACTAAATCTGAGGTACTATTTAATTATTTTCTGAACGGGTACAGGATTTGAAAGTGTTTTGGTTTATGTTGTTATGAAAAACTACGCAGTATCTCCAACCTCCTCTTCACACCCCTCAGAAAAACAAACAAATAAACAAAAAGAAACAATAGTAACAAAATTCTTTTTAGAACAGTTAAGCTGTTAAAGGGTCTGGAACACAAGCCTTACAAGGAACATCTGAGGAAACTGATACTGTAGTCTGGAGGAGGCTCATGGGAGACCTTGCCCTCTACAATGATTTGAAAAGAGGTTGTAGTGAAGTGGAATTTTATCTACTCTCCCAGGTAAATAGAGACAGGTCAAGAGGTACTGAAGTTGCAACAGGGGAGATTAAAATTTGATATTTGGGAAAATTCTCTGATAGAGTGATCAAACATTGGAATAAGCTGCCAAGGAAATAGTTGAGTCACTGTCCCTGAAGGTGTTCAAGAAATGTGTAGATGTTGCAATAAGATACAATGGCTAGTAGTCATGGTGAGAATGGTTGATGGTTGGACAAGATGATCTTTCTGGCCTTTTCCAATCATAAGGATTCTACGATTCCATGATTTGCTATCCTATAAATAAAAATTACTATTGAGAAGGAAGAAAAAGGAAAATATAGAAATTTATTGTGTCAGTTACATTTATATATAATAAACAGTGAGGATTTAAAATATTTTTTGTTTGGATTTTAAACCACCTCATGAGTATTTTTCTAAAGATGATTTTCCGTATCATTTTAATATTAATAAGTAGTCTTTTACAGATAGCATGCAATTAAAACTACCGTTGATCTCTTTGTTTTCAAATGAAGGCTGAAAAACGCTTTTTTCCTGCAACAGCAGCCTTTATTATCTACACAGAAAATACAGCAAAATCATCTAAAACATTTGTGTGTTTTGTTGTTGTTGTTCTGTATTTCTTGTGCCTTGACTTTCTCAATACTCCTGATAAAAGGAGTCACAAGAATGTTTTCCTGTTCCAACTAATGTCTAAATAAGCCTTGTTCCTGGGAATCAGTCATCATCTGGGAACTATATCTATTAAATATTTTTAGGCCTAATCATAAATAAATAAATAAATACGACAGACATTCCAATTAGCTTTCTTTATCATAGATGCTATGTTATTGTTATTGTTAGGTAAGACATTATATGTCTGATGTTCTTCTAGCAGATACATTGTGGTAGATGTAACTACCAATTTCATAGACAACCCACTTGAGAATTGTCAAAAATTTTCTCAATCAATTGGCTGTGAAGTCTGAATTGAAAAATGTACGATACATATTCCACCTGACAGGGCACTGAGTTCAAGTATTTAATATTGTATCGCATATTAAACAAACAAATAGTATTACAAGGGAGGATGCTTTTCTCATTAACTTTTTTGTAGACCTTCTGAGTGGTTCAGAATTTACCTAAGTGCTATTAACGTTGAATCCCATACTACTTGAATGATTCAAATACATGTCTGCAAATCTCTTCTCTTAGGTACAATTTTTACTAATCTTTTGTTTTCTTGGGTTTCTTTCTCTAACAAAAATGACAGTGGTATATATCCAAGACCTATATGTACATGTATGATATACATTTTTGTTGTGTATTTGTGAATAGCTATCTGCCTAGATAGTAGTATTTTTCAATTTTAGACTGATATAGTCTGAAGAAAGAGGTATAATTCATCCATTTTGCTTTTAAAATAATAAATCTGCATATAGTATTTTCAGCTTTGAACTGAATGTCGCAAAAATCATTGTGCAAAATGGTTGAACAATGACAGAAAATTATGATGTATTAGAAGGAAAAGGAAAATGACCACAATTTATTCAAACTTCTTATTAGATATAAACATCTTCACATCACTGAATTCCACAGAAGGTGAGCTGGTCATTAGGTTTCAGTAAGTGGAAGAAACTATAAATCACCACTTTTACTGTTACAGCCCATTACACTCAAAGGTCTCAAACCTTTCTTTGGCTATTTGCAATCCTTAGAGTACTCCAGCTGCAGAGTTTTATACTTTCCCACATTCTGTGACTAATAGATGCTACGCTGTAGATTGAACAGGAAATTAGAGTAGAAGAGAGGTGTAGAATCAGTATCCACAGAAAGGTTATGCAGGAAGGCCATGAAGAATAGCTCACTGTAGGGCTCTGCAGTACGCCTGTGAACCTCAGACAAGACAGATTACATGCCTATTAATGCCCATTTAAGAATCAGTGAATTTTTATATGTTACAAAGGGGAAGTAGTGATAAATTTATTAAATATCGTGGAAGGGCAAGGTAGGAGAGGGAAATGGAGAGGTAATAGGTTTAAGGAGACATTTGATTGAGACCTGCTGTAGTTATCTAGAAAAGAATAGCTGCAGTTCTAGTCACTGCACTAAAAATAGTAGAGATCTTTTTCCTGCTTTTGTCTTCCCACAGGAAAACGATTCCTTTTTACAGTTCCATATATAAGCACAATACCCTTCATTTTTTCTTATCACATTCTGGTGACTGACTTGCCCTTTTGCATTCATTAAACAAATTTACTACTTATGATGCAGTACTGTTCAGAAAAATAGTTAACTTTTTCTCACCTGCCTATTCAGTAATTTAATTTCGTTTCTGGAGTAGTTAAATTAAATCTTCCTCCCACTTTATTTAGCCTCTTTCTTATTGAGTCAAGTGGTCCTGCAGATACTAGCTAATTTGAAAATGGGTCAGGGCAATATCAGCAATGTATAAGAAAGAAACCTCTCTAAGAAACATAGTGCCTCCACATCATGCTAGAGGAAACTCAGGAATAATTAGTCAAAGCTGATCTCACTATGTCTGTACTACAGGTGAGACGTACTATACATCCTAGTTCCTGCTGCTCTACCAGGCTACTCAGTGAACTACAAGGCAGACAGCACCCTCGTCAGCAAATATAGTTTCCATTAAAATCAAAGACAACTGTGTTCCTAAACGTGCTCTAGGATTCCTTGTATTGTAGGCTACATTGAAGACTATGCTTGTTCAAACGAAACCCAAGCAATTCCACAATGTTTTGAGACTCCCTTTGAGTTCTTAGTGCAATGCTTTCCGTTTAACATCTTCTGGTTTTTGTTTTGTTTTGTTTTGTTTTGTTTTGCTTTGCTTTCATCTACTACTGGTACTGCACAGTCTTCGCAGGCAAAGATTAAAAGGAAATATGAGAAGAAACACAGGAGGTAGGTATACCAAGAAGTCTTAAAGACAACAAATTGCTTCTCAGACTCTTCAGCAACTGCACAGGCTGCAACATTTCTGTAATTTGAAAGATGAGATATTTTGTTATAGCATTTCAGAACTTAAAACTATTCTATGAGATCTTTCACAACTCATACTATCATTTAATTTCTGCTTTGTGTTTATGCATATGGGAATCAATTATCTAATTACGTGTTTTCATGAAGCTTAGCAAATTATTTATACAGATATACTTGAAAGTGTGAAACTACTTCCATACTGTGTCATGGGCAGTAGTTTGGTGATCTCAAGAAAAGTTGAATACAATTCCAAACTTAAATGCATAAGAAGAAGATTACTCCCCTTAGAAACTAAAAGCCAAATACTTTGAGAAAGCAAGAACAGAAGATTATTTTACAAATATATTAACA
>VXAB01006990.1:8006-19361 GCA_013399175.1 Odontophorus gujanensis
GGAGGTCAATGTCCATAGCATTATCTTTATCTCCCCAGTGTAATCTGCATCAATAACACCAGGCAAAACAAAAAGTCCCATTCGAGTAACAGAAGATCGGCCAATAAGAAGTGCCACCATGTCATTCCCCAGAGGTCCATAAAATCCTGTGAGGGCTAAGGCAACTGCAGTATCTTTTAAGATGACCAGATCAACCCTGGCACTGCCCTGGGTTCTGGCATACAAGCCATGGCAGCTACCTGAGTGGAATTTGCTGTCCTTGCACACCCACCTGTTGTGCTCCTCAGGGAGTTTCCCGATGGAGTGAGCGGTCGGTCTTTGATACCATATTTTGACTGACAACTGCATGCCCTGTGGTTGCCTTTTTTGCATCTTGGGCATAACTGTTGTGATCTGTTGCCCTTCTGTGGACAACTTGCACGAAGGTGCCCAAATTGATGACAGACTTAACATCTGTGCTACTGGTTAAGGGATATAGTGGCAAACGCCTGGGCTGCTAGTGTAATTTGATTTTGATGTGTGCCAATATTCATGCATGCATTAATTATCTCCTCAGCAGTGGGATTCTTTAGAACACATAACAGCTTCTGGCAATCAGCATTTGCATTCTCAATCACTAACTGTTGAAATATGAGAGCCCTTGCCTGTTCATTGTTCACTTGTTTTTCCAGTGATTCCTTGAGCCTATCCAAACATGTCATATATGGCTCTTGAGGCTGTTGTTTAATGTTAACAAAAGACTGCCTCTGTTTTCTTGCCTCCGGCACAGCCTGAAGGGACATAGCTAAATGCTTAACTTGCTGCAGTCCTTCCACAGGAATTCTCGCCTGCTGAGTTGGGGTGGAGAAATCTTCTTCCCCTATTAAAGCAGTCACACCCACATCCCGAAGCGGATTTCTCCATGGTAACATTAAAATTTCAGTTGCTTGAGTCTGTGACAGACTTCTCCATTTGGATTCCCACATACTTTATTGCATCTCAGTCATAATAAGATGACACCTCATTTTGAAATCATGTGGCATGAGAACAGAGCTATCGCATATTGACTGAATCAAGTTAATTGTATATGGGGCTCCCGGACCATGATCTTCAACTGCGTTGCAAGTCCCACAGTACACTATATGATAAAGCTTCTCAGTATGGCTCTTGATCTGGGGCTACAATAATGGGGAAAACTTTCAACATATCTGTATCTCCAGCTTTCCTAGCCTCCCTCTGAATAAGTTCCCATGCATCACGTGGATCAGGAGGGGAAAAATTTGGGTCTTCTTCAGGATCTATGGGGCCAGGATCAAAAGGTTTGCCAGGATCATCGAGAGGGGAGGCAGTAAAAACCTCATCCGATGATGGTAGCAGGGGAGCCGATGGCATTACGGGCTGATCTGTAGAGCAAGCAGCCTCTCCCTTGCCCTCAGGCAGACCAGGGGATTCAGATTTTGATTTTACGTGACTCTTTAGGGATTCAAAAATCTTTCTCCAAGTCTTAAGCAACTTGAATGCTGTCTTATCACCCTTAGTAGCAACGTCCCATAGCCTCACCTGATCCAGTCCCATACTTCAGGATTGTAAACTGTCTGATTTGTGATCGAGGGGTCACTGTTAGTAGCCCATACAAGCATTTGATGTCAAGTGGCAGAGGGCACCATCTTTCCCCATTTTTTAAGAATAATTTGAAAAGTAACTGGGACATCTTTTTGTTCTGAGGTCATATTATTCCCCATGGTAATGCAGTCTTACTTTTGTCCAGTGAAAGGCAATCAGAGCAGTTGGGGATGATGAATCCTCAGGTTGCACTGTTTATCTCAACGTGCTCCTGAATGGATTGCTCCGTGTTTGTCTCAACACCTGCCACATTTCCCTCAATGTGCTCTGTGTTTGTCTCAACGCCAGCCATGTTTATCTCAATGCCTGCTACGTTTGTCTCACCGTACTCCTGTACAGGTTGTTCACGTTTTTCTCAATGTATGCTGCATTTATCTCAACGCACTTCAGACCAGTCAGTCTTCAAGTCAGGTTAGGTTTCAGGTCTCTTTTCCAAGGTTCCCTGCGGGTGCCAATTGTCAGCACGCATCAGTGAGTTACAGAGTCTCTCAGTTCTGCTAGCATCAGTATAGTTCTCTTCTTCCCATGGTTCTGCTCTATTGTGTTAAATATACATCTTATATACCACTCTTACAGACAAAATATTCCAGTTCTTTAACAATTCCTGTTTTCAGTTAATTAGCCATAGCTTCCCCTAGATGACAGTGATAAATGATGACAGGCCACAGGCATCCCAACAGTGACAGGATTTACAGCATCTACTACAAATCTTAGTGTTTACATTCCAGTCTCCCAAGGCTTCACAGTGATAAGGTTTAAAAAAGAGTCTGATAATCTCTTTATTGACTCACTCACAGTTACATCTTCCCCCACAGTGGTCTGTGAATAGCAGACCACTGTTTGATAAATAGTCTATGCAAATTTCAGGGGAGGACACTGTCTAGACTATTCATGAGCAAATGAGTGAGTCAGCACACCTGTTGATCACTTGTGAGTAGTTCACTGATTTATTTAAAAGCCACCACACAATAAATCACAGATTTATTTTTTTTTTAATACAGATCAGTTACATATTAAATTAGCATTCTTTTGTTTTATTGTTTTGAGCCATACCTGTGGAAGGAAGCATCTCAACACAACAAACATTGAGGAATGTGAAGTTTATTTTCCCCTGAACATTATGCTTCACACAACTTTTTAGAGGCAAGTGGTAGTTAGGATGCAGAATCTGACCATCATGCAGAATTTTATTAATCTGCTTTGTACCATCCACAGCAAATTACTTATTTAATAGCTCCTCCCATAGCACAGTATCACTCTACCAAATAAAGAACTGTTGGCAAATACATGTCTTCCTAAGATCCTAAATCAACCTTAGCCCTGGGCCATAAAGAAAGATAACCATTCTAAAAACCCAGAGTGAGAACATTCCTCTTCTTCCTTGCCAAAAACAAGTATAAATTAATAAGTANGCAGTCTTACTTTTGTCCAGTGAAAGGCAATCAGAGCAGTTGGGGATGATGAATCCTCAGGTTGCACTGTTTATCTCAACGTGCTCCTGAATGGATTGCTCCGTGTTTGTCTCAACACCTGCCACATTTCCCTCAATGTGCTCTGTGTTTGTCTCAACGCCAGCCATGTTTATCTCAATGCCTGCTACGTTTGTCTCACCGTACTCCTGTACAGGTTGTTCACGTTTTTCTCAATGTATGCTGCATTTATCTCAACGCACTTCAGACCAGTCAGTCTTCAAGTCAGGTTAGGTTTCAGGTCTCTTTTCCAAGGTTCCCTGCGGGTGCCAATTGTCAGCACGCATCAGTGAGTTACAGAGTCTCTCAGTTCTGCTAGCATCAGTATAGTTCTCTTCTTCCCATGGTTCTGCTCTATTGTGTTAAATATACATCTTATATACCACTCTTACAGACAAAATATTCCAGTTCTTTAACAATTCCTGTTTTCAGTTAATTAGCCATAGCTTCCCCTAGATGACAGTGATAAATGATGACAGGCCACAGGCCTCCCAACAGTGACAGGATTTACAGCATCTACTACAAATCTTAGTGTTTACATTCCAGTCTCCCAAGGCTTCACAGTGATAAGGTTTAAAAAAGAGTCTGATAATCTCTTTATTGACTCACTCACAGTTACATCTTCCCCCACAGTGGTCTGTGAATAGCAGACCACTGTTTGATAAATAGTCTATGCAAATTTCAGGGGAGGACACTGTCTAGACTATTCATGAGCAAATGAGTGAGTCAGCACAGCTGTTGATCACTTGTGAGTAGTTCACTGATTTATTTAAAAGCCACCACACAATAAATCACAGATTTATTTTTTTTTTAATACAGATCAGTTACATATTAAATTAGCATTCTTTTGTTTTATTGTTTTGAGCCATACCTGTGGAAGGAAGCATCTCAACACAACAAACATTGAGGAATGTGAAGTTTATTTTCCCCTGAACATTATGCTTCACACAACTTTTTAGAGGCAAGTGGTAGTTAGGATGCAGAATCTGACCATCATGCAGAATTTTATTAATCTGCTTTGTACCATCCACAGCAAATTACTTATTTAATAGCTCCTCCCATAGCACAGTATCACTCTACCAAATAAAGAACTGTTGGCAAATACATGTCTTCCTAAGATCCTAAATCAACCTTAGCCCTGGGCCATAAAGAAAGATAACCATTCTAAAAACCCAGAGTGAGAACATTCCTCTTCTTCCTTGCCAAAAACAAGTATAAATTAATAAGTATGTAAATAAATAAATAGTCCAACATCAGCGTGCAAACAAACACTTCTGAAACCCTATACAGTTTTGCTAATTGTCGTAGAATCATACTTATGCTACTTTTGGTTTTACATTAGGCTAAAATCTGTAAGAGTTCCCAGAGTCACATTATCATCCTGTAGGTCCCAGTCAGGTTCAAATACCCCTTTCTGCCCCTGGTACAGGTTCTTACTTCTTTGTGTGATATATATGATATAAAGCACCCTATATGGTATGTGACTGCCTCATCTGAATTCCTGTGAAGAAAAAGGGAAGGAAGAGGCACTTTTTGTAACAGAGTATATCACTGTGTTGAGAACTTGGTGTAGCACATTGGCACAAACACTCTAGGACTTAATGCAAAAACCTGAGACTGCAAAAGGAAGCAAACATCTCAAGGAAAAAAGAAAGAATAAAAAGTACCAAAGGAGAAAACTGCACAATTCCTGTGAGCATTTATTCTGGAAGTATGCTGTTTCTTGAGCAATCAAAAGAGAAGAGAAGAGAAAATGGTTAGCAAGGATTTGGACTGCATCAAGTTGTATGAAATTGCTCTATTACAAAAATATTGTTTTCTTCCCTCATCGTTCTATAGAGTTTTCATGATGTTCCATTCACAGATCCTTTGCAGTAGCCGATAATTCTCTGATTTTATACACCTTAGATGTGTGGTGAGAAAAGTGTTTTTTTGACTATGCAGAAATATTGTGGCAACAGACAAGCTCGTATTTGGAGGTGGGATCACCTTCTCCATTGAATCAAGTAAGTTCTGCTTGTTTTTACTACAAATTCACTTCTTCATTTTGGGGTGGACAAGGGGATAGTGGGATATTGCAGTTTCAGTCCTCTGTTTCCCGGGATCTCTTGAACAAGTACTTTCTAACCAGTTGTCTGGGTCCTGAGTTTACATGACCAATCTTTTCAGGAGCAGCAATACTGGTATCTTTGTGGTGTGCATCAGCATTGCTTCACAGATCCCCAACCCTAGCACTCCTCCTCACCCTTCAGTAGTTGCACTACTCAATTTAACACTGCATTAGTTATACACAGTGGGGACAGCATTCTGTCCTTGCTTTAATATGAGGTAAAAGTTGTTTTCTTTCATTTGTGTAAAAATAAGGTGCATGGAAAGGAGAATGGAGACGTAAAGTTTTTCAGGAGAAAAGAGGTCCTATGGAAAGGCAGGACATACAGTTTTTAGCGATAACTGCTTGAAAAGTGAGAAAGCGCTGCATATTTGAAAATGCCACCGTCCCAAAGGTGGCTTTTGTGTGGGAATGTCAAAGTTAGGGCAATACAGGAGTTTATTGGGTTAATTTCTATTGTCCTAAAACATTCCATTGCATACCACCACCCTCCACTTACCCTCTCCTCTGTCCTGATTCACGTACACTGTTTTAATGCTCCCATGGTTTCCATATACTGAAATAGTTGCCCAATGGCATTTTACAAACCTGTGGAGACCTGGTCTCTAGTACCTCTAAGGATGGGGCACCCACAGCAATCTGGGCAGCAGTGCCAAGGATTCTCCACCCTCTGAGTAAAAAAGTTCTAACATCTAAACTAAATTTCCCCTCTTTTAGTTTAAAGCCATTTCCTCTTGTCCTATCCATATCAGACACAATGAGGTCTCCCCACAGCCTTCTCTTCTCCAGGCTGAACATCACCAGCTCCTCAGTCTGTTTCCATAGCAGAGGTGGTCCAGCCCTCTGAGCATTTCCGTGCCCTCCTCTGTCCCTGCTCCAGCAGCCCCACGCCTTTCCTGTTATGGGGGCCCCAGGCCTGGATGCAGTATGGCAGGTGGGGTCTCACAAGGGCAGAACAGAGGGGACAGTCCCCTCCCTGCCTGCTGCCACCCCTCTGTTAGTGCAGCCCAGGCTATAGAATGCAAAGATACTGTTTTGAAAACAACTTTTGCAAATGTAGGGCCACAAAATGTCTCCAAATTCTATCACTCCTGCATAAATATAGACCACTGTTACTTTGCCAGCTGTGAGTACAGAAGATAAAGTATCCTACTGTGACCAACCAACCAACAGAAGGCGTTTCTTGGTAGGTGAAAGACCAAGAAATGGTATTACCTTTTCTGATAAACACAACAACTTTCAAGTGAGGGTGATTTCTCCACAGAGACTATCCCGTATGCTTTTTCAAATCAATCTTTTGCTGAATTTTATACCTGTTATCTAAGTAGCTGCTGTGCCATATCTCCTGTTTCTCATGAAAGAAGTAAAAAATGTCTTTATCCAATAAGTAGGTTTTAGAAGCTATTGAATCCAACAAAGGGGAGAATAGGTTTTCTAAACTTCCAGAAAACTAGTAGCCTGACTCTTTAGAGCTATATTATTATTATTATTATCATCATCATTATCATTATTACTATTATTTCTGTGAAAGTTATTCAGAAGGACTTAAAAACAGCTAAGAACACAGACACTCCTGAAACTTTTAAAAATCTCTAAGCATATTTCTTAGCAAACATTCTTTCATCACTACATAGTCTTTGAGACATCTCCTCCTGAGAATTCAGTAAAAGAATAGTTAAGGTGGTATTTGGCTCACTCCCTGTGTTTACACAGCTACAGGACACAAACAAATTACTTTTAATTGAAACATCACCTGCTTAGTATTGACACTAGTGTAAGTGTATTAGTCTCTCTCTCTATGGAAAACATTTAAACAGAACAATCTCTGGTTCACTGAGGAAGTAAAGATACACAAATGAATGGATCTGTAACTTATCCTGGCACTTTGTAAATATGATAGTTTGCATCAGTATGTTTTTTTGTATTCAGTACAGATTGATACCCCTCCCCTTCTGAACAAGAAACAGTGGGGATTTGTTACTTGATATACCAGTAGTAAAAACTGTCGAGACTCAGCTGACAGTGATGAGGTCTGATGAAAAGGGGCTTGTTTTGAATGCAATTGAGCTGTATAAATCTGCCATTTCGAAATGTACAAAACAAAGTGTACAAAATGGGTACATTCTAAGCATCTGTTGCAGTGAGTCAAGCAGGGTAAGCAGTATGCTACTATATGAGCTCTGGCAAAATCAGAAACCACACCTTTTGGAACAGACACATGGCTATCCCTTCAGACAAACATAATTAATACTACCCTTGTCAGTGTCTCCAAAATTAAGCTATGCAATGTAAGTTTTGAGGACAGAAAAGCAGTCAGTTTAAACATTTGAGTTGTCAGGGAACAGTGGGTTAGCTGGTCTCTAACAGATGGGAGACAAGAGTGATAACATAGACAGAAGACCACCATCCAGGACTCATCCCACTGTCCCTGCTGAATGAGTAGGTTAGGCTTGGATGCCCAAGGTATGAATTCTGGTCAGTTCTCAAGTCAGGGCCCAGATCAACAGGGTCCATAGAAACATAGGATCATAGAATCATAGAACTGCTTGTGTTGGTACAGACCTTAAAGATTAGCTGTTTCCAACGACCCTGACATGGGCATGGGAAGCTCCCACCGAATCAGGTTGCTCAGTGCCCCATCCAACTTGGTCATGAACACCTTCCAGCATAAGGCATCCACAACTTCTCTGAGCAGCCTGTGGCTTACCACTCTTATCATGAAGTTTCTTCCTAATATCAAAGCTAAATCTACAAGGTGGTTTTTTGTTTTGTTTTGTTTTGTTACTTTTAAGGTAGTACTCCTTATCCTATCACTTTACTCCCTGATCAAGAGTCCCTCTCCAGCATTCCTGTAGGTCCCCTTAACATGCTGACTGGCTGCTATTGCGTCTCTCCCAGGGACTTCTTTTCTAGGACAACCCCAGTCTTTCTTCAAAGTAGAATTGCTCCTGCCTCCTGATCATTCTTATAGTCCTTCTCTGGAATCACTCCAATAGGTCCTACTTACGTTGGGAGCACCAGAGCTGTATGCAATATTCTAGGTGGGGTCTTAAGAGAGTTTGCCCTATCCAGACACAGGCTGTGATACTGTAGGAGCTGTAGCATGGGTGCAGACAAAGCCCTTATAAGCCTTCTGCTTAAACCAGCTCATGCAGGAAAGAGGCAAGAATCAGCTCCAAGTCACAACAGCTGAACTTCCAGGATAGGCAATGTGTGTGAATAGGTGAGGAAATCTTTTCCAAACTGAGGTTAAGCATTCCAGAGATATCTTGTTCTTAACTGGTAGATTTTCACAGTAATGTTAGGGATAGGCTTAACTGAAAGCATATGTGCTTAGTGCAAGAATGCATTACAGATTCCCTGAAGACTTGTTTCTTTTTTGAATGAACAGGCAGAGAGAGGACAGAGTAAATGAGTTATGTGAAATGGCACTAAACTCCTCTATTAGGATCCAGATTTTTGCTCCTTAGGATAGTTCAGCATTATGCCACGAAAAGATCTCATAACTTGGTAATCTCTCTGAATTAAAACCATCAATCAAAATCCCACAGTTACTCTCCTTTTCTGTCTTTTATCTGATTCTTGGGAAATAGAAGAAAAAAATAAACACAGAAAGACACTTAGCTGTCAAGGGACAAACATTACTGAACTGTATCTAAACTGCAGATGAGTTAGCTCTCAGAAGAGCATGCAGAAGTTATCACAAAATTATGTTTCTTTTTCAGAAAGACAAGAAGATTCTACACCAGAAGTCATTGCAGTTAAATCAAAGGAATGCAAATGATATGACAATGTATTTAACATAGCTTGTTTGGCAAGAATGTTCTACAAGAACATCAGTCTTGATGGGCCCAAGGGTGGCACTGTGTATGATCTGAAGGAACCTCTTCTCACACCGGAGGGATGTACAGTACCTTGAAAGTAGTTGGCATAAAACCAGATACATAAGGGACCTGCAAAGCAGTGCACAAGGGGAACAAGACTGTAGCGAGTAGAATCCTGCCAGGTGCAAACACAAACTGATTCTGTGAGATGACTCTTCCAAGATACTTTTTATTCTCTGAGCACTTAACAGCAAGAAGTTAGGTACAGTCAGAAATATGTTTAGGCACTTAGTTAGGTGGAAATTAGATATTAAGAAGAAGCTATTGTAATTTATCTTAATTCAACTATATAGGCACCTGGAGTTTTCTTTGCAAAACACAAAAAGGAAAAACAACCAACCAAACAACAACAACAATAACAAAAACCCAAGCAGAAGCCAAAACCAAAACTCTTAATGTTTGGGAGTCTACTTTTATGTAAGGCAATATAGTTAAAGTCATGAGTATAACAGTAGAAAGACTGAAATAACTTACAAAAAAAAAGAAAGAAGAAATTTGATTTTTTGCTCTAAATCTTTTGTTAATTTTATTTATTTATTTTTCTTATGGTAAAGTGCATTTCAAAAAGGTGAGTCTCAACAATCCTGGTGGATTTTCTAGTAATTGCATGTAAACAGCTAGTTTTACTCTTCTTATTAATTTCAGAATTAATGACCTGCCTTCCATCTGATACTCTGTTTCTGCTTATCTACTGTTGGGAAACAGGGCATATGTGTACTTTGTGTAATTTTTTTTTCATCGTGTTTAGATACAGTTTATAGTGTTTCTCAATCATTCAACAGAAAAGAAAGATGAAGAACTGGAAGCAGAGAATGCCTGCAACATTACAGATGCCTTTAAAAAAGGTTAGTTACCTCAAACAGTAATGTTGCTAGTGCACTTTATTGGGGGTTCAGTAGCAACATATGAAAATGGTACAGAAATATCTGAATTGTAGATACTGGTTAAGCAATAAGTTTCACACATCGTGGATTCCATAAAAAGACATGAAAAAAATGCTTTTTCTGGTGCAAAAATGTCAGAATACTTTACTGAGGAATAACCTGCTATTTCAAGTTAACAGGTTAAATAGATGACAAATTTCAATGGGATAAATCAGCAGTGGAAATTAAATTCTTCAGTGGGCAGCCTTCTCCTCCTCTTGTCTCTGAATACATTCCTCTGCCATCTTTCCCTGTGTTCATGCTTCCCTCTTTCATCGTGTGAATTTTCATTTATTAATTTGTTATGTAATTTTGTTAGTGTCAAGACCCAAGATCACAGTCGCTTCCATCTTTTTTCTTTCTTTCTTTCTTTTTTTTTAAGATGTCAAAATGGAGAAAATGAACATGCTATTCATGGTTGTTTTGGGTTTGAGAGTCCTGCTGGCAAAAAGCATCGCCTTCAACACACTCATGAGTATCTGTCTCTTCATATTCTGAGGTATGTCATTCAGTCCTTCAGAGCCCTTGGGAGGGCTGTAAACACACCACAGGTGATATCAGCTTCCACTGTTTCATCTTCCACTGACTTACTGTGTGTTTCCAGTGACTAATTCATCAGCTACTCGTCAAATAGTTTGTACATCAGACTGGTCCAGAGTACCTCAGATCATATCAGTGGTAGAGCACAAAGTCTAGAGAAAAATCCAGATCAGCAAGGACTACAAAGGGGCAATCCCCAAACACAAGAAATTAGAAAAGGAAAATGAGGGAGAGAGAATTTTGAAGAGACCATTTGCAGGCCTGTACTTAGCAGTGTTCCTCAGGGTGCTGGGTCCGGTCCTCTTCAACATAGAATCATAGAATCACAAGGTTGGAAACGACTTGCAAGATCATCCAGTCCAACCATCCTCCCATCACCATTGCTGCCACAAGCACTAAACCATATCTTGCAGCTCCTCATCCAGGCGCCTCTTGAATACTGTTAGGGATGGCGACTCCACCACCTCCCTGGGCAGGCCACTCCAGTGCCTGACCACTCACTGAGAGAAGTAGTTTTTCCTTATATCTAACCTAAACCTGCTCTGGTACAACTTGTGGCCATTTCCTCGCGTCCTATTTATTGCCTGGGAGAAGAAGCCAAACTCCTCCTCATCACAACCTCCCTTCAGGAAGTTGTAGAGTGTAATGAGGTCTCCTCTGAGACTCCTATTCTCCAGACTAAACAACCCCAGCTCCCTCAGTCGGTCCTCGTAAGACTTGTGCTGCAGACCCCTCATCTTTCATCTTCAACATCTTCATCAGTGACCTTGATGAGGGGATAGAGTCCACCCTTAGCAAGATTGCTGATGATACGATGCTGGGAGGAA
>VXAB01006991.1:0-40010 GCA_013399175.1 Odontophorus gujanensis
ATTCAGCAGTTCCCATACAGCTTTGCCTTCTTGGAAGTGACTAGTTGGCTGCACAGGGTGAATTACCTGACTACAGATGAGTTAATTTTATACTATGCCTCACCAGGGCCTCTTGATTTCTTCATAAAACCTGCCAATCTTGTACCCTCCTAATCCTACCAAAATATCACATATTTTCTTATAAGCTCTGCAAATATGCTACAGATCACAGCCAGTGCTTGAAGAATCATGGAGACTTCCTTACAGCACATATAGATTACAGATGAGCATAGGTTAAGCAGTAAAGCCCTCAGACAGCTGTAGGCCATTTGATTACAGAAAGCCCTCTATTCAGAAATGAGCCCCTGTGAAACACTGGTGTGAAAGGCAGCAGCAGAGACTAACAGCAAGAGAAAGCTGGTGTGATGGCTTCTATATTTTCTATATATGGGAATACAGAAGATTGTGGCTATCTTCACATTAAGACATCACATCTTGCTGTCTTGATACTGTCAAATAGCTGAAATTTCATGCTATCCTCCCACATCTGTGTCCTAATGCTTTCTGTTTATATGCTACAGATTACTTTCTGTACTTTTTCATTCCATAAATTCTTCTCCAGTTTTTAAAACTTGAACTAAGTAACCATTTTATCTAATTTAATTAGTCGATTCTTCAGTACGTGGTGATATACCGCTTTTCCACTCTTTACAGTTTCCTATCTTGGGCTCCTTAGCTGTCTGTGAATTTTGATTCCTAAGAAGATTTTTTTTCTAACAGGAAGGTAGCGTAAGAACCGAGACCTTATTCCTTTCAAAGTTTTTAACATGTAGCTGTCTATCTTGGTCATTACTTATATCATATCATAGTTCAGTGACTTCTCTGCATGCAATCAAGTGAGCAAGTTATGAATAAAAAAAGAAACAATAAATTCCCCTTGGTCTATAGGGCAACTTAATTTTCAACTATTTCAGTTCTGTGGATTCAACACAGAACTAAAAATTTTAAAATTGCACCACTTCTGTCTCTCTGCACAGATCTGAATATCAGGCACAAGAGAAAGTCTGTGGTCTGCGTTATCTGTAAAATTCAGAAATTGCTTGCAGCCATGAGAAGTTGCAAGGATAGCAGAAATGGTACAGGTGATGCAACCTGTAGCCATGCATTTGTTTAAGACTGCTGTGCGCACACATCAGGGACCACAGGAATCAAGCCTTGGAATTTTTTGCTTTTGGATAGGAGAGGAGTGACTGCCCTGCAATTAAAGTGGATTTGGGTATTAAAAGGTCTCTGACTTAAGTGTGACAACTTTGTAAACAAATGAGTGGCTTTGCTCCCAGAGGAAATATAGTCCGGTTTTCTGGAGTTTTCCAGTAGTCTGAATTAAAACATTTCAACTTCTTTGAACTCTGGAAAAGAAGTGTCCATTGTTGAACATAAACAGAAATCCATGGTCAAAGGGGGAACAAAAAAGCAATGCAAGGAATCAGACTAGTTTGTTTTCTTTTCTTCTGTGATTATATTGCTTCACTCGAATGGTATCTCTATTCTAAGCAGACTTAAACCTCATGGTCTAGAAGCATCTACATAAACCTACATCTCAGCAACAGGGGAGTTCTGGGAAATTTATAGTATTTTTCTAGAGTGAATACTGGGCAAACCTGAAAGAATAACACTTTTGAATGACATGTGGAAATTCAGGACTGTGAATTAATCATGAGAAAATTATTATTAGCTTAGTGTTAAATAGCTATTTTTGGATAAAGAGGTAGTATTTCACTCATCTGAAAAGAAAGATGTATTTTACATTTTGGGTTGTTTGAGATATCATTACATATCTTTCATAAGGCGGAAAACAAGTGTTTGACAGACTCAGTTGGTCTTTAGAATAGACGGAGCAACTACAACCTCTGCTCCCATAAGGAGCATTTGATCTTCTTGTTGAGGGAAGCAAGTAATTTCTTAGTAAGTTCAGACTACTAGCAAACCAACTATTCATATGGAAGAAACTGATAGAAAGCTCTTACAAATTGTGAACCAGCCAATGATCCTCAGTTTCTTTAACATTTGTTTTAGAACCAATTAGGACCCGATATAGGGGACAAATAGGAGATAAAAGTCCTGGCATACCAATAAAATCCCTGCCATCAACAGTAAACCCTTTCCAGGTTTTCCTTAGAAAGGAGGTTTCATTTGCATTTCTGCTGTGGAGAGCTTGCCAGAGGCATATGCATATAAGACTATGAAAGAAATTGACAATCATGGGGGAATTCACATCTGAGAAACTATAGTTCTGTGGAAGACTTGTGTTCTCCTTTCTAGGGAAGAATTAGAGAGCAAAGAGAGCACGCTCTGAAACACAGAGCTGAATGACTTCCACCAGGAGGCAGGAGTAAGCATGGTTCAAGACTACTTTACTTGACAATGCTTCTTGCTTGATTGCAGCATACCTCATTCTTGCATATATTTCTCTCTTGCTCATTTTTCTCTCTTGCTCCATTTTGATTCTCTGAACTACAGAGACCACAGAATAGCTAGGGAATGATTTTCAAAATTGTTTTTCTGGTGCTCACAGCAACAAGCTTGGTTTGTTACCACATAATCTGGTTTTAGTGCTTCAGATCAGATTGCCTCCAGGGACAGCAAAAACGAAGAGGCTGACGCAATGTAGGAGTGATGAATAACAACTCATTTAGCAAACACATCCCTGTTGGTGGGACAGAGAGCTTGAGGTGGGGTGTAAAGGGGAAGAGCAGCTGCAGGTCCTTTTAGACCTCTACAGCTAAGACTCCTCCTGACTTACACGTCGGAGTTTTCTTTCAGAACTTGAACCAAAGTAATGCTCTTAACTGTGGCTTTTCTAGTTGGCAATACCATCTGCTGGGAGAACTCTTACACCATCACAGGAGACAGGCATTTAAGGGAAGCGTGCACTCTCGAGAGAGTATGAAAAGGGGAAGGTTATCTCCCTACAGCTACCTCTAAAACAGGACTCAAGAGGATTCGGCCTTTGGTGTCAGGGCAGGGGCAACCTTCCTCTTCACTGTTCTAGGGTCAGGCAGGAATCAAACCAGTGAAATAGTTGTTTGGTAGCTTCTGTCTTTACAGAGTCATATGTTCATGCCACAGTTCATTGCCTACAACAGATACATGAAAAATTAAGTAGCCTCTGCTTAGTCAGCAATGCCCAACTTAAGTACTGCCGTGGGACATACTACCTGTCTTAGAGTATACCTGTACTGGGCTCTTTCCTGTCAAATGATGGATATAAATACACTGTTGCCTGTACACCAGTCAAAGAGGTTCCCAGAAAAGAGGGAAAAGATACATGCACAATAACAGAATCTCCTCTTGGTTTCTTTTTTACTGCTTTTTGAAGATATGAGTGAACACATCTATAAAAATTATCTGCATAGTTCCATTACCACAAAACGTGGTTGATTTTACACTGCTTCCTCGATGCTTTTATTCATGTGAATTAAAGCAGAAAGGATATGGTCTTGTATATATGGATTCATGCACTCCTTAATATCTCGTGGCTACTGCGGTTACATTCAGTTTCATTGAAAACTGAAGACGAAATCTGAACTCTCATGAAGTTAATTGTTTTGCTGTTTACTAGAGTAGCGAACCAGGCAAGTGTGAAGTTAAATTAATCACTCATCTTTATTAGTTACTATCAGGAGAAAAACTGATGCTAGTTTTTATATTCCTTGAAGTGTTTTGTTTCAAGGTTGAACAGGTTGAGTGCTGAGGACCATAGGGATACATCCAGCACTGGACCACATAGACCTCCTGCTGCAAAGTTCTCCTGGAGTCAACAGTCAAGAAAAGACAGAAAATAAAATCTGGCCTCCATTAGCTGAGTCTGACTTACTAACTTAAAGCCATCCTTCTGAATTCTAACAGAGTAGCCAGAGCAAAAGAGTTAAAGTTAGACAAAAGTATACCTAGTCCATAGTAAGACTTTCACAGACCCAATAAATGTGCTTGTAACAGCCTGGTGCAGAAACACATCTATTTTTCAAACAATATATACTTTCAAGATCTAAAAAAAAAAAAAAAATTCACTGGAAAATACATAGGTAATGGAAGAATTTGATACATTTCAGACATACAATACTTCAGAATTAACTTTAATCTTCAAAGATTTAAGAAATGAGGTAATGTGCTCCATTCCCTTTGCTTCCTTTAGTCACAATAATGTATAAAACACACACACTCATTTCTTACATAATCTCAAAAAATCACTTACAAATCTAAGAACCAGATTCCACCCTCAAACATTTACACAGCTTCCAGTGAACTAAATTCCCACTGACTCCACTCAGAATGCAATGAACTAAATTCAGTTAAATTTAGACTGCAGCCCAAAAATAAATCTGCATGAAGAAAAATCAAGTACTGAACAGAAACTGGGAGAAGTCAATTGCAGAATAGCCATGTTTCCCTGTGGACAGAGATGCAGAACATGAACATTTTCAGAAAGCAAAAAGAGGCAGCCTAAGAATGGAAGCAGAGGTTGTGCCAGAAACACTTTGTAGTTTGACTCCCTCTGAAATAGGAAGCAAAAAATAACTTTGCTACTGGATACCATACAATGACACTGTTGCTCAGTGTACCCAGACCAGACAGAACTGGTGCTGTGTGCCTCTGCCATAGACACACACAGGATATTGTGATTACTGCTCTTTTTTATTTTGGACTAATGACCAAAAGGCAAGGATAACATCCTCTCTTATGTCAACAGGCATTAAGGACTCCAAGCAGCCACCAGGGCTAGCTGGGCTGATGCCAAACTCTCGCTCTTCCTCACTATACTTCCTAGTAAAGCTCAAGCAGATTTTCCAGAGGATGTTGTCATCTGAAGGCTTGAGTTGTTTCTTTCTGGCCTGTAAAACAGACACTTCCGACCCACAGCACTAATTTCAGACATCAAGGATATGTTTACTCTTCGTTCCATTTGCTTCAAATTCCATTAGAAAAGAGTTTCACTAAGGAATGAGAGACAGAACAATTGGGAAGAAGAATGGAAGCAAAAAATTGAAACAAAACTTAAACAAGGATTATATAAGGACTATTAAAAGGCTTCAGTGCAGAAAGTAGTAAGTAGAGAAGTACATGAGGTTATTTTCATTTCCCTTCACTCCATCATTGCATGTACACTCCAGACCAGCATTTAAATGCTGGTCTGCTTTACAAGCTACTGTAAGATTTGGCTCTGAGCACAGTGATCTCTTGTACCCACCTTTTCATCTTTACATTGCTACAGTGGTGCAGAGAAGCTTCATGTTACCAGGAGCTAATGTCCACGACCATACCTTACTTTCCATAATTCTGCAATTTCATTGCACACATGCACTAATCTGATGCTAGAATTTCGATGGCATGCTGTACACAGCCAACCAAGAAATGCAGGTATTTCTCAAAAGCTTTCTGGACTAGAACAACTAGAGTTTAGCTTTCTGTAGCTGACTGTCCAACAACACAATGGCAAACTGATACAGGGCAAACATACAATTGTCAATTGCAGTGAAAGATTTGTATAAATGCTGATTACGTTAGTCTAGTAAAGGCTCACAGTCATCACTGCTCTTCTATTTTCTAAAGGTTCGATCATCTCCAAAGAGGATAAAGATACACAAGTATCTAATACTAAAAAACAAACAAACAATCAATTTCTATGTACCTTCCTATTATCGTTACACAAAAGCAGAAAGGCAATGTCAAGTGACACACAGCCTCTCACAACCTAGACATACTTACACTGTAAGTAACAACATGCAACCAGCCAGCTTCCTTCACCCTTAACTTCCTTCAGGAATTAACTGAGTGATGTGAAACAGGTGATTAACAACCCTATGCACCTTTTTCAGTTAGCATGGAAAGGTATGTCTTGAAGGTGGTTCTCTTTAAAGGCGTTTCAGCTATCTGAAGGCTCTTTCTTCATTGCCAACAGATGAAGCAGAAATTAACTTATCTTATAGATCTTATAATTTTGCCTAGACTACACATGTCAAACTTTGTTGGCTAAATCCAGGCACTGAAGACCGTAGCAGGGCTTTTGTACATGAATGCAGTGCTGATATGGCTCAGCATCTGGAACGTAATGAAAATATTCTGATTATTCACTGAAAATGTTTAGACAAGAAAAGCTCAGTGTATTTCAATGCATAATTTCCAGAAGGCTTAAAAATGGCAACATAGATAACATACCTAAATGGGTGTAAGGGAAAGGAAAAAGGTTTTACCTTTTGAATAAAGTGCCAATGAACATAATTACTGTAATTAACAGGAAAAATATTTTAATCAAAGAGAAACATTTTTTTCCACAGAGAAAATTATAATATTTTTATTTAACAAAAGGACTGGGAAAAATATTTTCCTGTAAAGACAAACAGATACGTCCCAATTCCATAGATTTTCCATTCTCTCAAATAGTTGTGATTTCTTAAAATCAGTTTAATGAACAGGAGGGGAGATATGTGGAGATGTCAAACTTATTTTTGCTGTAAACCACAAGATTCCATTTACCACTAATCCCCAAATAATTGACCCAGGGGCCACCAAGAGCATGTAGATCCCTCCCTGGTGCTTTATAGAGAACAGATTGTTCATATAATTTTAACTGTCCTCTGTTTCTAGCCATTTGAACAGAACAACAACAACAAAGAAAAAGACACTGAATACTTCTGTAATACCTCTTTTTCCCTACTGGCAATTGTCGAGGTTACCACAGGATTGCTTTGGTTTTTGTATTTTTACAAGCGCACACAGAAGAACATAATTGCTCTACTAAGATGCACTTCAAACTATGGAAAACTTTTGTGAAACCCTGTCTTGAAAAATCGAGAACAGACCCCACAACATTCATCTTTCCGCAGCCTACTCTTGACTGAAAAAAGTTTTTATTTCCTGAGAATTACCTTCCTTTGTACTTTGAACCAGCTCCTTATTCTTCCCCTTCTGTTGCTGTCTACTAAACACTGTGCTGCTCATTGGTAAGTACTGATAGGATTGCCATCTCCAACCATGCCAGACTGTAAAGCATAGAAGAGATGATATGATGAAAGTGTCTGAAATTATTATACAGGAGTGTCCCACAATTAAATACTCTTTGGTTTGGCAGAGAGAAATGGCATCTGCTGCTAAGATCTGCCCTGCATACTTGTGATTGCATATCCTTTCCTTAAGAGAATGTCCACAAACATCCACAGCAGCCTGGAAATAAAAAGTCACTAAATGCAAATCCAATTCCATAAAAAAACAAAAAAAAACCAAAAAAAAAAAACCAGCCCTTAGAAATATATATCTTAAGAGGGCTCTTCTCACTAGAAATTTAATTACAGCTTTGCATTACCAAACCTGAAGAACAAAGAATAATGTTCCTTCAGATGTGAGGCTGAACTCGGAACTCAAAGGAGGAGTACTTAACTAAGTACTTAGTTTTCAGAGAAATTCATTGCCTGCCTGATTTGTCAGTCCTTTCTGGTCTGAAAACAATATTTCCCCAGCTGTTTTTGGAATGTTTCAGAAAGAAAAGAACATAAACTTTGGCCCT
Source organism: Odontophorus gujanensis (assembly GCA_013399175.1). Lineage (NCBI taxonomy): Eukaryota > Metazoa > Chordata > Aves > Galliformes > Odontophoridae > Odontophorus > Odontophorus gujanensis. The sequence continues at coordinate 7,541 of VXAB01006991.1, forward strand.
ATTAGGGTTAATGCTTTTGCATAGACATATATGACCATAAACTGGTCAACTAGTAGAGGTCTTCTGCTAACATTGTGACTGCGAACAGGAAGAATACAGCCACAATAATATACAGCTATCTACTAGAAGTATTGCATACAGACATCTTTGGCCATGCAGTCTCTTGGCCTTCTGAAAGTATGTGAGCTGCATTGCTAACATGACAAAAAAAATAGCAATGTTGAGAATTAGAAAGAGCCGTGTATAAGAGGCTGATATTGATGGGGCACTACTTCGAGTGGTTGCCACCATCTGTGCCAGCCCTGATCGGTCCTTGACTGACACTCCAGGTTTGTGCTTCACATAAGTGATATCTGCAAAATCCAAAAGATCTTTCATTTCCTCATCTTCATCTACAGGCAACTCTTTCTGTGCTTGAGTCTGTGCCTTCTGTCGCACTTTTCTTTCATTTACCTCAATTTGTGCAAAAATGTCAGGTACAGCATCAACAAATTTGTAGCCTTTGGCTACTTTTCTATTTTTCTTTGCTCTTCCACGCTGCTGCTGCTGCCTCTGTGAGATAGCAAATATTCTATCAATGGCCTCCTCTGTCTGTCTCTTATCTGAAAACCTCAACAGGCGTTCAGCAGTCTTCCTAAAGCTAGCAGTGTTTCGTACATGAGACAAGATCTGCTTCTCAAGCTGCTGGAAAACAGGCTTAAAATGCTGCAGGTTCCTCTCCACGATCCCGATGTAGTCCTTCACTTCTGGCACTGCAGAGTTCTTAATGGCAGACGTTCGGTCGAAGACAATTTTCTGACGGCCTGTAGTAACTTGTGCAAAGGCGGAACGGGGCCCGTCCTCCACAGTCCACAGGTAAACTGCATAGGAGTGCTCATTCGTGGTGACCAAAACATCCAGCTGCCGAGAGTCTGCGCGGACAGTGAAGCTCTGCACGTCGACAGAGGGCCCAATGAACAAGTAAATAGCTCTGGTGACGGGGTGCCGCAGGAGGGTCGTTACATTCACATAATTTGTTCCATTGTAAGGGTAGCCCCGGGGATACATCCTTGAGGCAATGGTAGCTTTCTCACTGTGGCCAGTGTCGTCCATCCAGTACATCTTATATATCCCATCACGATGTCTAATGAATGCCCCATGGATCTCATCAACAACTGTTTCTTCAAAAGGCACATCCACATTGTGGAAGAAACTGGTCGCCGCCTCCAGAGGGCTGTCATCCTCTAGGTGGATTTGGTCCACCAGCAACAAAAGTTGAGGATGAAGAAGTATGAGGTTTCTTTGCAATTTTCTCAACTTCAGTTTAGGATTGTATGCCCCCACTCCTTCTCCCCTGATAAAAACAATCCCGCTTCTCTCCATGGCAGCAACCACTCGTCCCTGACAGTCACCAGCCAAGTCATGTTTATATTTAAGCCATTTTGAAGAACAGTCTTCTGTAATCTGCCCTTCCCATGGGGAGAAGCAGCTCTTCGACACAGCTGGGGAAAACATCAAGACATTATTTAAAAAAGTGTATTTTGGCCCATATAGAGCTTCTGTAATGAAAGGTACACCGTTGGGAGCAAAAGTAAAGGAGTTCTGGTCTGGGTGTTCATGGCCAGCATTAAAGTTCCTCCATCCCTTGATCCACTCTTTGTACTTGTTCTTATGAACAATATCATATATTGCACGTCCTCCCAGCTTTCCTGACTTGAAGGAAAGGAAAGGCCTGTTGACTTCAGCTGGCAAAGCACTTCCATAGGTTACCACTCCCCAGTCCTCAAAGTAATGCAGCTTTGGAACTCCAAAGTCTGGTGGAGGGATGGAGCGCAAACTTGCATCATACCTGCCAAAATGATGAGGAGAACAGATGAAAAATCACTTGACTAATTCCACTATCAACACTTACACAAAATTCAAAAACCAATTCATTACTCATATCAAAGAAAAACCTATCAATATAAAGCCCACCAATGTCTTTCCTGAGCAAAAAAAAACCAACCCTATAGTTCTAATGATATTTATGATACAAATCCCTATGTAAATCTGAAGGAGTCAAATTAACATTGTATGCTTTTTATAGAATAATAACTGAAAGCATCTACTCCACACTTACAACAAGCAATCCTTTTGCAGTCCAAAAACAAGAGTATGGTCAACTATCTCTCAAACAAGGCACATTTTGTTTTATATCATAAAGCTACTGACTGCAATATAAGTACTTTAAAAGGCACATAAGGAGCAGGTTGTAGACACTGTTTTGCACTGGACATCAACATTTGCATCTATTTGCTCACTACCTAACCAAAAGAGACAAAAAGAACATCTGTTTCCCCCAAACTGATGATCATAGGAAGTCTGTAGTCTCCAAACAGAACTGGCAATAAACTAAAAAATAATGAAAAAGCATTTTAAATGATACATTTATATGATTTATAACATTTAATTTACATCATTATATTAGTTTCCTTTTCCAGCTATGCTGAAAAAGAAATTTACAGCTTTCTTGTATAAATTGCAAGACATAAGTTATCTGGTTTAAAATGAGGTCTTAATTTTGGAAAAAATTATAATGCTTTGTTTGATTCACAGGAATTAAAACAACTCACCCCAAAAAAGTAAAAAAAAAATAAATAAAATAAGCTCAACATTATTTTTAAGTAAGCAAAACAATCATTCATCTCAATAGTATTTTTGTTAGATGGTTCCTCATCAGAATTTTTCTATTTTCTATAGCTAACAGGGAACCCCAGCAAGCCTTTCCCCAGCCTCAGCTCATGTCTGGCAAAGGCTTCACTGTAGAGTTAAGGTCTTTATATAGAGATACTCCTAACAGCAGACCTTTTCCTAAGACTCCAATGCAAGTGGATGTGCTCATCAAAGGAGCAACACTGCAGCACAAAAAAAGGGCAGTTGTTGGAATATTCAGAGCTATTTTAGTGTGGGCTTTTTTTTTGTGTGTGTGTTTTATTGTTTGTTTGTTTCATTTGTTTTGTTTTGTTTTGACCAACATGCTCTTAAAATTTCTTTCCCTTTAGCATCAGGAAGAAATTCTAAGTACAAATTTCCAAGATTTCCATGGACAAACAGGAAAAGATAATGTATGACAGCAATCAGAAAGGAAAGATTCTGTATTTTGCAAATAACAAGTTGAAGTGTGCTATGAGTCTAGAAAACATTTTAATGTGTGTAACATAAACACAAACCAATATGTTCAATAATATTCCTCTTCTAATAGAGAGAAATAGAGCTATATTGACTCCTTAGAAATGTGTTCTCTACAAACTGAGAGAATTCACATGCACATTTATATGTACACCTTGGATCTTACTTATTACCTTTTGTAGACTGACATAGAAGTTAGAAGAGGTGTAAATAACATGGAAGATATGGATCTACTCATTTACCATATTTTTTTCTAAATTTGGTCTGAAAATTAGTATGCTCACACAACTAATAATAACACTATCTTTCACATTAGTTAAGCTTTTCAAAGAACACTTATATTAGGACTTACAGCTTTTAAAACAAAACTACACTTTAAATATCTGCCTAATTAATTATTAAAGAACATAACAGGATTAAACATCAGAACAGAACAGATAAACCAAAGAATATATGCAGAGATGTCTCCCTTTATAACCTGTAGCAACTCATACTGGACATCTGTGCTAAGTTAAGAAGTTCATGGCCAGCATCATAACCTCTGCCTCTGCAGTACAAATCTAAAGATAACAGGTTATCACAAATGGTAAGCAGCTGTCCAGTCCTTTTTGAGCCCACTCATTCCCTTTCATACCAGAGAAATTCAGTGTGGAGAGTGCACCACCTCTGCCCTTTGGATGGAGTCCCTGGGCCCTCCACCACCCGGTTCTTTCGGATCTGGTCTGCCAACCAGTTCCCACTGCCATTGCGCATGACGAATTTGTCGAGAAACACCAGCTGGCTCTCTGGCCCATAGAACCAGTTGTAGTTGGAGTCTGCAATGGCCACAGTCCTCTGAAACCCTTGGGAAAAAGTTAAAAGGAATGTGAAAAAGAACAAATAAACACAGTTATGTTTGTAGAGCATGAAGATGAAGCCAAGCAGTACAAACAGGCACAAACAGGAGCAGCCTTTTCACATGTTTATACTCATAAACGAGCCATAGGTTACACAGGAGCTGTTTGTTTCTCCAGTAGATAACTTGAATAGTCACCTTTCCTCTTTGGCTATGGGCTATATAACCAAAGTGCAACAAAAATATAATAGGCAGTGTCCCATCCAGTTCTCCTCCTCACTCAGATCTTGCAGCTTTCACTCCTCCTATGTCAATCCAAACTCTCCAAAGCAACAAAAGAAAGGTCCTCTCAAGAAACGAAACAACAAAACAAAACCCCCAATCTAGCTTTCATTCTGAAATAGCTAAAACGAGTTCACTTTGCTCTTTAGCAACCTCTCCCCAGTACATGTCTGAGGTACAACCTGGATTCAGTGCAGTTCCTTACACATCTGTGCTGGCCTGCCAAAGCTGCACTCATTGCCCTCATACACAGAGCTAAATACAGGGTTTTTAATATACCTTAAGTTATTGTACTATCTTTTTAAAGAAGAGTTTAAACAATGTAAGTTCCCAATGAATTGTTCTATGAACAAGCAGCACAAAATCACCACTGAAAACTTTCAAGGATACCTGAAACTGAATCTTATCTGAAAGCTACAAGGAGCTGGCAATATTTACTATCTTATGCAGTTTTCATATTTATAGATCTCCATCTTTTAGTCAAAACTAGGATTTCACATCAGAGATGCTGAACACACTGTGTGACAATGGAGAGATTCAGCATGAAAACAGAAACAGTCTGCAAAACTGACCCACCAGAGGTGCCCAGTATTTCTGTTAAATTCTCACATTGACCAAAGAAAATGAATGAACCCATGGGTTCATGTATCCCAGGACTGCTCTGAGAAACCCACCAGTTGAGTCAATTACATTTTCTGTATGAAAAAGATTTTGAAAAAAAATAAAAAAATAAAAAAAGGTTATAAAAACAGATTTCAATGTTTTGTGGGAAACTGTGGCCTTTCAGTAACTAAAGGGGAGCTACAGGAAAGAGGGGGACAGACCATTTAGCAGGGTTTTGGGACAGGACAAAAGGGAATGATTTCAAACTAAAAAAAGGATACATTTTGACCAAATATAAGGAAAAAGTCTTTTACAGTGAGGGCGGTGAGGCTCTGGAACAAGATACCTAGAGATGTGGTGGATGCCCTGTACCTGGAGACATTCAAGGTCAGGCTGGACCAGGCTCTGAGGAACCTCATTTAGCTGTAGCTGTCCCTGTTCGTTGCCAGGGAGTTGAACTAGAAGACATTTAAAGGTCTCTTCCAGCTCTAAGGATTCTATGATTCTAAGTAAAACTTCCCTGCACATCCTTGATACTTTCACCTTGGTTTCATGATCTGCTGTTCCTTTCATCTAATATTTTTGTGTGATTGCTTTTCTTTTTGGTAAATAAAAAAAATTAGTAAGAATCTCGAAGAATATTATTTCTCAAACAAAAAGCCCCAGAATCAGTTCTATATCAAACTCTGAAAACCAGAAATCAAATTCTAAAGCACTGCTTTTTCTTTCAAGTGACATTATTGTTTTTTATTTGGTTTTAAAAAAGTTAAATAAACAACAGTGTTTAATAAGTGGTGATAAACAATGGTATCACTGTTTCTGTGGATGATGAAAGTAAAAGTCAGAGAAAAAGGTTACTTCAAATGTCTGAGTACAAGGTTACTTAAAAATGGCCTACTTCAAGTATGAAATTGCTTCAAAAATGGGAAGATTAATTTTCATTAGACCAAATGACCTACCTGGCAGGATAGTCCTGTACATAAATGCAAAGTGCTGCTTGAGCCAGGGGTGGTTGAAGTGATTGATATCAAAGTGTCTTTGGACGAGAAACATGTACTGAAACAGTGACCTGGTTGTGTAGCTGCCATAAGCCACCCCTTCATAGAGGGAGCCATCTGTGACCTCCTGCAGCAGGACTACGGACTTCTCCATGATTGCCAGTACTTGTTTGGTCCATAAGTAAGCTTCCTGAAGGTAACCTGAAAGAAAAGAGGTGTTAGAAAACCTAGTCACGACACCATAGATCATAGATGACATTGCTTATATTCACACAGTGGGAACCTTCATAGCAATAAATCCACAAGGAAAGCTGCCAGAGCTCTAAAACATGACCCATCACTGCAGCATCTCTGTGGGTCCAGGGTAAAAGATAAAACTCCATGCTTAAAAAACAGTAGAGCAAGGTTACCTGAGTGGAGAGAAAAATATCAAGACACTTTTTTGCTTTTGTGGGATTATGTATTCCATCCTAAAGGGAAAATTAATTAACGCATTCAAAGCATGTAAAAACAGAAGAGTCACAACAACACCATTTATTGCATTTCAGATTAAAACAGTACGAGAACAATCTGACAGCCCCCACTAGAGGGCTCAGTAAAGCAAGTATTCTAATCAGTCATTTTTCGCTAGTACAATCACCAGTGTGGTAAAAGCTTCTCAGTTTATAAAGAAGGTGACACTCGAACTGCAGCTAACTGACATTCTACTACAATATGCTCTATTTTAAGATCTGCTATACTTCACTTACATTTTCAATGTTGTACTGTCCAAAGTGTTATCCAAAATAGAAGTTATTTCAGAAAAGATTTGCATGGCTAATTACAAATGCAGATTCTTCAGTTCCCTAACTTCCGACTAAGCTAAGTTGCAGCCTTCACTAATATAAGCTTTAAAAAATTATATTCCTTCTAAGGAAAAGGCTTCTAGAGATTTTACTATTTTGGTCTGCTCCACACAAATCACAAGTTGGGAAGAGGTTGCCTGAAGCCCTTCTCAGGACTTAGCTGCCTTTATCATGGAGCAACCATGGGCATGAGATTCTTGGCAGTGCCTGTATATACTGCAGAAGGAAAGTAAGAAAACTGTTTTTTCCTTAAGAAAAAATCTTTAAGGCCAGAGTGAGAATTTTTAAGAAACTTGTTCTTTTTTTTTTTAGTCATTTTAGATAAAACTGGAATCTATTTATTTATTTATTATAAAATCGCTTTGTATTGAGAACAACTCAATTTTCATTTAGAAGTACACAGTCTGGATGTATTGACCTATTTTGACCCATTTTCATTTGAAATATTCACAGTACTTGCTTAAGTGTTATTGAATTTGTTGGGTTTTTTTTCCTTTTTTTTCTTTTTTTTCCACAAAAATATATGAAGTTTGATGGAAGAAATATTATCCAACTGTATCTGTGATGTTACCATTGTTTGGCACAAAGCATACTTCTGGTCTATACTCTAATGAAAAGCAGAGTCCTCTTGCAAACCGACAGCTTTCTGCAACAACAGAGGATCAGGGAAGGATGGAATTATGATGAATTTAGCAAAACCCACTGAATAAACATGGTCTTAGTCTTCAATTTGTGGAAAGCATAGTACAAGGAAAGGGAATAACTTCCATGTATACCCTTGCTGGTTTTTAGCATATGCACATTAGTGAATGCACTTGCTATGACAAGCTCTTAACAAAAAACTGACCCCCAAACACAGGAGGTGTCACATTTTTCTGGCACACATTCTTGGGGTGTCTGAAAGCTCTGACTATGTGCAGATGTGTCCTTGCCTGGAAGGGTTAAACAGCTTAGCAGCACTATGAGCATCCAGAAACTAGATTTTCTTTGACTTGCAGCAAGTAGCTCCACCAGGCACTGCATTTTCAAAATACGTCCAGTTCATTTTAAATAAAATCTTGATAAAGTACTGACATATTTTTATAAGCTAGAGCTGGCTCCATGACTTGCACTTCTCAGCCTAAGTACCATAGGGATTTAATGCCAGGATTTCTTCACCTGTTCTTTCCATGACTTGCACTCTCCTTCAGAATGGGCATAGCTCAAAGGGAAAAAGGTAAAGCTTTGCACATTTCCTTAGCAAAAGATGCTGAAAAGGTAGGTCCTGGGCTGTGGACCATGAGCAGATCGAGTTCCAGCTTGGAAGTCCTCTGAGGGAAACAAGACTGAAGTGCTATACCCCAGCCCAAAGCTTGGGGTACAGGGTGTTTCTGACCACTGACCTCAATGCAGACCAATGCCGGACTGTCTGCAGGCATTAGGACAAGATTTGAATTGATAATCTACCCTAAAAGACTGCCTGCAAATCTGAACAGGTAACAATACACATGAAGGACGTGTTAACTTTTTAGCAATGGGGAGGTAAGGAATACAAAACCAGTTAGACATCTTCTTTTATATTTATAGATATAATGCATATATATCATCTCCTCTACATCTGCCCACATATTATTGTTCTATTCAATAAATACATTTTTCTAAGCAGCATAAGAGCAAACCCAAAGCAATGGAGCTCTCAAAACACAAAGCAGAACACCTTTGCAGCTGGCTGCCATATAGGCAGAAAACTTAATGTGGAAAACCACAGAAAAAACATGTGTATCAGTTCCTGCACGTTATTCCATAAATGGCCAATTGAGCTGATATGCTGTAGAAAAGCATTCCTATGGTTTAGCACATACCTTGATTCATCAGAACCAGGCTTCCAGCCAGCAGGGCCACACAGTTGGTAGGCTGGTGGTTATGGAGGTACTGGAAACCCCATCCTCGTCTGTATGATGTTTCGTACATATATCCCGAAGCATTGGCAATTACCTCAAGAAATCTCTCCTGTTGAGTCTTGCTAAGATAGCTGTACAAGAAGTCATAAGCTGTGGCAAAGCCAACTAAGGAGTGGGCAAGTGGGACCTCATCCCATGGGGCATCCTTCACTAGCCTGTCAATAAAGAAAGATGCCAATTAATTGAGTTTCACTTCCTCATTTTTCTCTTAATATATTTAAAAGGCGTGTATGACTTAACATCTACAAAGTTAGACAACACATGCTGAATTCAACATGGTAGTAAGATACTTACCAAGTCTTTGAGATTTGAGAGCATTCTGTTCTAAATATGAATAATATTAACCTTCAAATATCATTAATTTTACTAGACAGATTAAGTCCTTAAGTACTAAAACCGTGTGATAATCTAGGTTTTGCTAGGAGAAACAGATATAAGCAGAATATTGATTGTACAGAAAAATAATGTATTTGTCTGAAGGAAGATTTAAAGCATTTTTCTAAGAAAGTAATATCTTGTAGTTTACACTCTTCAAAAAAAAAAGAATCTTTTCTTTTCCAAATGAGTCACATGTTAATAAGTTCCTAATGGTGGCTATGAGATTGAAGCTGTCTTTAAAGCAAAATAATTATTGGCAACATAGTAGAGATGAACCAAGAAAGTTCATAATGGAGGTGGAGATAGCACAGAACAAATATTTCCCTTAAATCAAGCAAATATTGCCTAATAAAGACTTTAGTTTTGCTGTACTGAATATATTTTCAGGCCACAATCCTACAAGAAAGGAAATACAAAGGAATACACAGTAGAAAAAATCTTGTGTGTGGTGATAGGACGAGGGGAAATGGCCACAAACTGNTCTTTAGGAGCATATATTTGCATTCAAAATGCACGAATGAAACACTGAGAAATTAAGACTATCAGACCAGAGCAGAGCCATTATGGTAAAAAACAAGGTTTGCAAGCAAGGAAAATTATGTTCAGTTTCTATTTCAGTACATCTAACATCACTGGAAGAACTCTGATGTCCTTGGCACATTAATACCTGTATGTAAGGAAAGCCTCTGAGGGCCTTTCGATTAACTGAATTTCCAACAGTTTAAGCATCTATTTTCTCCTGACTTTCATCCCATCTTATCCTGAGTGAAGCTATAAATTATTTTTAGTTTTCTTAAACAAAATCATTTCTTCAAGGATGTTAAAGTAAATACAAGGATGTATTCAACAAACAATTGAACCTTGTTTTGAACTGGGGTTTTTATTGGGCTAGATTATTTTGTTTGTAAATTGTTATTTCTTCCTTGGTCAAAATGTAGGCATTGACCAAAAAAAGCTGTGATCAATATTAGGACAGAAAGCTAAAAGTTTGGTAACAAATAAAAGCCAAAGCATCAGATATGAAAGTTCTCAAAATGTACAACCTGTTTTCTCTGTATCTTTATGAGACTTCTTGGTGGCCACTGTTTGGGACATTTCTTTGTCCTTTTGTTTCAGGTTCAAACTCATCAGCATAAGTTTCTGGTCAGATACACTACAATTTCTTACCTAGGCTTGTGTTAACTGTTGTGGGAAAAGTTATATATCTGTAGGCTAAAATATTTAAATGTTTTACCTAGGAGCTTATTATTCCAGATAAAGTATAAGAAAATGTAACCTAACTAGGCAAGCAACTCTTCCCAGTCTCCAGATATATTTATACTGTGTCACTGAGCCAGAAAAACTGAAAATCTGAGAGGACTGGTCGTTTGTCAATTTCAATTCATTTTTCACATTTCTATTTCTGCTTTTATATTTTTGGTTTGCACTGGAAAAACTTTGAAATTTTAATTGGCCATATATGTAAAAATAAAGCTGCACTCTACACTGGTTGTATGGAACACCCTGGTGCTTTGCTTGCTGCCAGAAATCCCTTGGAACACGCATGTCTTTGATAAGCTACATCATGAACCCAAATTTCCAACACATAGTTAATTTGACTTTTTGCCAAATCTTTGTACATTCAAAGATCAGAGTTCATATGGAGACAAGAAATATAACTTTAAAGACTTTAGTCTGGAACAATTAGCAAGTGCTTGAGGGTAAGTTATACATCAGTGAGGGAGAAAGAATAATGGAAGAATTAAATGTAAGGAATTAATTTAAAACATTTAATTCAAATTTCAGTATCTTTATAATGGCGTACAAATTTCTNGGGTTGGACTCCATGATCTCTAGAGGTCCCTTCCAACCCCTACAATCCTGTGACTCCATGATTTTGAAAGGCTAACAGTCATTAGTTGCTTTCATAGTTATTCTATTCATTCACTCACTTTGCAAGACTATAGAAATGAATTTTAGATTGTTAAGATAGTATTCTACTGTAATCAGTGAGATTTGTGCTGTGCCCCTGAAGATGTGCACCTTTCAGCTCCAACTATTTTGTGATTCTGTAAATATGATTTCATCTTCAATTTGTATAAGCAGTACTGTGAGAAGATGATAAAAAGTTATGAAATGAACAAGATTTTATATANAAAGCTGTGATCAATATTAGGACAGAAAGCTAAAAGTTTGGTAACAAATAAAAGCCAAAGCATCAGATATGAAAGTTCTCAAAATGTACAACCTGTTTTCTCTGTATCTTTATGAGACTTCTTGGTGGCCACTGTTTGGGACATTTCTTTGTCCTTTTGTTTCAGGTTCAAACTCATCAGCATAAGTTTCTGGTCAGATACACTACAATTTCTTACCTAGGCTTGTGTTAACTGTTGTGGGAAAAGTTATATATCTGTAGGCTAAAATATTTAAATGTTTTACCTAGGAGCTTATTATTCCAGATAAAGTATAAGAAAATGTAACCTAACTAGGCAAGCAACTCTTCCCAGTCTCCAGATATATTTATACTGTATCACTGAGCCAGAAAAACTGAAAATCTGAGAGGACTGGTCGTTTGTCAATTTCAATTCATTTTTCACATTTCTATTTCTGCTTTTATATTTTTGGTTTGCATTGGAAAAACTTTGAAATTTTAATTGGCCATATATGTAAAAATAAAGCTGCACTCTACACTGGTTGTATGGAACACCCTGGTGCTTTGCTTGCTGCCAGAAATCCCTTGGAACACGCATGTCTTTGATAAGCTACATCATGAACCCAAATTTCCAACACATAGTTAATTTGACTTTTTGCCAAATCTTTGTACATTCAAAGATCAGAGTTCATATGGAGACAAGAAATATAACTTTAAAGACTTTAGTCTGGAACAATTAGCAAGTGCTTGAGGGTAAGTTATACATCAGTGAGGGAGAAAGAATAATGGAAGAATTAAATGTAAGGAATTAATTTAAAACATTTAATTCAAATTTCAGTATCTTTATAATGGCGTACAAATTTCTAATCAGAACATGTTAAAAACTATTTAATATTCTTTATCTGACTTCATCTTAAGTGGAATTTGACAATGGAACCAATGTAATGAAAATTTCTTTGTTAAGCTATTTGGGTTGATATTAGCTAACTTCATATTTGGTTTCAAGAGCAACACAGTATCAAACTCCACAGCAAAAGACTATTAATTACAGCAAAAGGCATGAATCTCTGTGGCACCATTTCTGATAAAACAGGAAACTCTCTTCTACCCAGGAAGTGCTAAGCTGATCAGTTATGACTATATTTAAGCTGACTTATTTAGAAAAGAAAATAATATAAAAAGCTTTTAATTTAAAAAACTTTATGTTAGGCTTTCCAAGCCTAAACATTGCTGTTGGCAACTCCTTCTGTTTAGACAAGGTAGGTCTGTAATTATTTCCCTCAAATAGCAATTCTGCATAGTAGGTCTTATACAGGATTTAACAGAAGAGATTCACACAACTAACAAAAAACAAAATAAACAAAAAGCAACACAAGGATGACCATCTAAAGACCCTTATTTCTAAACATGCAAAAATCACAGCCAACATTTGTTCTCAAAATTAACTTTTTCTAAGAAGTAACTATTTAGCTGATATAAATCAGTGTGTCTCCGTTAAACGAATCTCAGTGGAATCAAGTAAATGCACCAAACAATGTGTAAAATGATCCACAAGAAGATGGTCAAGTAGAAAGCACTAAATGCTTTTTGTATCTAAATTGCACTCTCATTTTCCAAATAGATCTCCAGCGTCAGATGTGGTAAACAGCCTGGCTGATAAGGCGTGGGAAAGTATGGGACCACAGGCCTGCACTTACCATGGTCTGTGAATAAAGAGTTTTCAAGGCTATTACAAACTACTTTGCTCTGAAATATAAGATTAAAGTTTGTATTTATTCAAATAAGGATGGGTAAAAACATGCTGGAGAACAGCTATTTTCTAATTCTCCCAGGAATAAAACATCAGATAGTATGAACCTCAGCTTAGCAGCTAACTGTGTTTGAAGGCAGCAAATAACCTTCATTTTAGTGCTGTAGTAGCTTCTCCTGTCTTTCAAAGGTATCAGACGCTACAAAAAAGAATCCAGAGTAAATACAAATGTCTACAGTGGATTCCTTAGTACAGAACAACTACTTCCAAGCACAGACACATGCCTGAGATGCTCTTTTAGATTCTCTTCACCTTTGCCTGCTTCAAATACTTTTTGTTACTTTATTTTAAACACTGACATAAATCCTTCATAAGGAAACCGCAGAGAAATAAAGGGACTGTGGATAAAATTTATGTAAGTAGTGTATTTTTCCTACATGCTTTGAGAACTTTAGTACAGTGCAATGTGGTTTCCATCTTAGACTTGCCACCTTCTGTAATTAACAATGAACGTGGAAGGGGTAATAGCTCAACTCTGTAGACATCAGCTTATGATGCCAAGAACCATCACGCAGGCACTGCACTGTCCCAGACTAATGGTGTACATGCTGCCTTCTCCAGATGGGATCCCAAGCTCTAAAAACAAAACCAAGAAAAACTGTAAGAAGAATTCCCCAATCTCCCACTTCTTGGTAACACTACTAATGTTGCTTACGTCCCTTCTCTCAGGAACTGTTAATGCATTTTTCTCTCATTTCTCTTTACTAATTAACTCTACCTTATCAAAACCATTAACATTTCTCTAAGAGATGAAAGCCAAGAGAAAAAAATCACTGTCTACCCAGTTCAAGGCAGAATTTGTACCAAGTAAAACTCTCTTGCTTAAGTAAGATCCCTGATCACGGCCCATGGGATGTTTAGAATCTCCCTTCCTTCACTTCACCCAATTCTTAACAATAAACTGAAGCAAATAGGAACATAACACACTAACTTAAGGAACAGAATGCCCTTTTGGGCCATGTGATATCTGATTTCCAACCTCTGTATCAAAAAATAATACGGCATCGTATTAAAAAAACAAAACAAAAAAAAAAACCGAAGTATTAAACATGCCCTCACACATACACTGCACACGCAGACCACATTCTGTACCTTAATACTCCAAACCCCCTCATGACAAATTGCTTACTGAAGAATAACTTAGAGGCTGAGGGCACATTAAGCTGATGATTGCAGGAAGCGTGGCAGAAATCAGACCTCAGTAGTGAATCTCTCATTTGCATTAGGTTGATGCAAATGCAATGAATCAGGGCTCTATTCAGAAAAATTTCATCAAGAAATTAGTCCAAGTACACTGCCTCGGTGCATTTAGGTGCAATCCATCTTAGACCTGGTAGCTAGGTAACAGCATGGTTAAGCTTAAAGTGTGTTAAATGCCAACTGTGATGCAAATGTTGCATGTAATAGGGTCAAGTGAGCTCTTAGTCCTGTGTCCAACTGGGTAATTGTACAGACCTGCCATTGCCCTAGCACTCTAAGATATCCTTGCTATTGTTCTGGGAGCAGGAGATAACAGCTTTCAACTCCTCATCAGAGAAAGGAGAGAAATATTCCCCCTCACCAGAGGAAGCACACATACCGAGAGGAAATATGCATATCAAGGGAAATGAGACCACCAGCATTTATTTTATAATCTAGATCCAATGCCCAATATTTTTCTTACAGTCTCCAAAACAAAACATTTTACTTGTGCTCAAATAGAATGCATTGTTCACTGATGGAACAGTATCTTCCAATTTTTGTTTTGAAGAAAGAAAATCCTTGAAAAACTCTGTTAATTCCAAAACAGTCTCCCAGCTTTGACCCTTCCAACATTTTTCTGGTTGCCACTAAAGCAAAAATTCCATAATCTGCAAAACCCAAGTACTCAGTCTTTTGCAAAAAGAAATATGTTGGGAATTTTTTTTTTTTTTGGAATACCTTGAAAAACTGATCATTTGTATTTCTGGTGTCTAAGGTAAAACAATACAAGTTTGCTCCTATTCCCTTATCAACTGTGTTTCAGCACCAGTCACTCATGCCCATTTCAGTTCAGTTCATAAGAAGAGAGACAAAGGAGTGCTTAAACACACAAGGCTAAAGTCATAGCAGAAAAAAAGACAACACAGAGACAATGTGTTTTTCATTTGCTGAGGAGACAACTGAAGGTTTACTCCTTTGGAAACTTCTAGCTATTTTCTGTTCTCTCTTTCTCCCCTTTCTCAATGGGCTTGTAACCATTATTCTTAATGATTCTCAAATTGCTTTCCTATCCTTTTCTCTCAGTTTTGCCTTTAATGATAAGGGATCCCTTTTCAAACTTTTTTGTTTCTTAATTTTAATCATGATCCTTCTACACTGACATATTAATAAAAATCAAATCTGTTTTAGTAACTCTTAATGCCATATAAAGGAGGCAAAGAAATGTAGCTATGTTAATTCTAGCTCTTTACTATAAGTTCTAGGTTATAGCAAACTTTTAGACTAGGAAGGTAAGCTCCCTGCAGTCATCACTGAACTTCAGCACAGATTTATCTTCCAGAAAACCAGGCTGGAATTGTACTTGAAAATTGAAGATATAAAATAAACTCTTCACACTTTGGTTAGCAGTTTCATTTCAGAGTCACGCACAATGTCTATTTTTAAACACTACATATGAAAATGATAAGAACGTGAGGGTTTGATATTCTACTTACTAACATAATATATATTCCAGATACTGGATTCATCTTCCCATCCCTCTTTTTCTTTCTTGCTCTAGGAGACAATCCCAACAGCATCCTCCAAGCTTTTTACATACTAATGTGACATCTGCAACAATGCATCAGTCTTATAAAATCTTCCTCAGAACTCTTTGAATGTGCCTGACAGTTGATTTCTGGGAGTCAAAAGTAAGTGCTAAATATGTGTTGTCAACATATGAACTTCTTTTATTTCTACAAGTCAGTATTTGAATTCATGCATTTTTAGCGTGCAACTCACGTTGTTCAACATCAAGCGTTATCTGGACACTAATGGCAACAGCCTTCACCAGAACTCTAATAGTGTCAATAAGCATGGGCAAACAGAAGGCTACGGAATTGCTAGACAACAAGAGGATCACAGATTTGCTATGTTGAAGACTCTTGTTTCTACTTACTTGCTGCTATTTCCTTGGAATGTTTGCATGTACTTGACAGCAATTATCTTCAAAGTGAAACCATGAAATCAGGCTTGCTGTCAAATCCTACACCTTACTGTACATTGGTAACATATTTCTATTCAAAAATAGTACATGAATTATATGTAAAGAAAAAAGTATAGAAATCCCTCGTCTGGCACTTAGAATCAGGAAAATTTCTCCCACTGTGAAGAGGGTAGAATTTGTGAACTGCTAAGATATTTGTACAAAAGACATTGTAAAGAAAAACCTTCTTCAACTGTTTTGTCCAAATACAAAATCTGACTGGGCTCTTATTTCTGTATGGTGTTTGACTCTTAATTACATCACTTCACTCACTGCTGGAAGAGGCTGAGGCAGCATATGGAAAGAATCACTAGTGCAGATCCTTCTGCCAACAACACATGTCTGGTAAGGGAGTGAGTGCACGAGGTGACTTGGAGATAAAATGCCAGAAAACTGATCTATATCCTCCATCCTCTGTAATATAAGATAAGACGTGTTATATAAGCACAAATTTCCCCTATGTTTTAAGGCAGTATTTAAACTGAATTCTAGGAAGATCAAGCAAGTTATTTAACAACAGCTTTTAATTTTTACAGGCAAAACAGTAGAAGTTAATCTATTTTTATCAAAACATTAATGCACTACATTCCCCTGCTCCTGCTAGCCTCCAAAACATTGTTGGTTCCCATATTATTTTGGTGATGATTATAGCTAGCTATTAGCCGTTGACCCTTTGTTTAATCTAAAAGTAAACCTACTCCAGGATGTAGCAATTACAGATGCTCTGTTATGAGCAGCATGCCTCTCAGGAGCGGTTGTTATGACAAACAGCTCAAGCTGTGTTAGCCTACACAAATGGGGATTCAATTAAGGGTGCCTCTTATTATGTGATACAAAATGACTATTCTAATAGTTGAGAAAAGACATTAGTGCTTAATTTCATGCCATTTCCAAGCATGTATCAATTATCAGAAGACTTTATCATAACTGTGCCTTGATATATTGAACTATATTTGGACTACAGAGGATTCTCACTAGCATAAAGATGAATTTTTAAAATGTCAGTCTCCTTAATCTCTTGACATTCTGAAACAAATAATCAGTGATGTTAGAAAGTTGATTTATTCTATCCAACTATGGCCCACACTACCAAAATACACTTTTACTTACAGTCACAACAAAAATTAGAGAAAACCCTACTCAAGTTGTTATTTTAATTCCAGAGTTACTTTAGAGACAATGCCATTTAAGTGAAAGTCACAAGAAATCCAGATTACACTCTTGAAAGAATTCAGCTGCCAAAAAGTAATTTACACGACAGCCAGGTCTCACTTGCCAATACATTGCCAAAAAGACATTTTAGGGCAATTTATATGGCAGTCTAGGTACTTATATTAGAGAATAAGTTTAAGGAGAGAAGTTTCCCCAGATCTGCTTTACTTACTGATACCTCTTTGTACAAGCCCTCTTTACTCTGACATAAGCAGTTTTGACACATAAGACTCATAACATTCAAGGTTCTAAGTCTGGGTACCATCAAAATCCTGTTTAATTCCCATTTTCCTGAGAAGAACATGTCTACCCTCAAATTATTTAATAAGGATAAATGTATCAGCCAGAATAATATTTTCCTCAAAGTCTGATGGGAATGAAACATGATTAAATAAACTGAGCACTATTGTTTTTTAATAGTTTCATTACTGTGACATTGCAAGAATGGTTCATAACCAGTCTTATTTAGGGTTTATCTCCAGGACACCTAAATACCTGCTAGTAGCAATCAGACAAGAACTGTTTCACCCACCATCTTTGTTCTCCTAATCCTAAGCGAAGAATTGTATGCAGTAACATGTTTTGCTGGTACTTTTTAAATGTATTTCTCAGATCTATGAAATCTGCCTGTACAGAAGCTGAAGGAGTGAACATGTTGAGCTATTTGAGCAAAGTCAGATGCAGCAATACATGCCCCAGTGATGTTAGACTGCTATAGTCTTCCAGAAAACCACTGCCACGTGAGGGAGAGAACTGATAGAGCTACAGTGTTAACTTCACATTGAAAGAACTTTCAGCTCTAAGTTCTTTGTGGAAAAGCAGAAATGAAAACCAGGTCTCTTTTTTTGTTACAACATTCGAAAAGTTGACCACTATATATAATGGAAAGCTTTGTATAACTTGTAATCCCAGCCTTATCAGTTCCTATGCTTCCAGTTTCCTCTTTCTGTACTTTCTCTATTAAGGGTATCCCCCCTCACCTCAAACACTTTTTTTTTTTTTTTTGTAAAGCAGAAAACTTTGATTAAACTTTGCTTGCTGAAGAGCTTATCTACTGGGAAAGACAGGAAAAGCATGGCTTCTCTTTCACAGAGATAGCTGCTTGAGAAAAATAGTAGTTTTGGGAAAGTAAATATTATCAAAGCCAACTAGGAATAGATTAACCAATCAGTTCTGATTCTTGTCTGGTCAACTGGGACAAAGAAACAGAGGAACCACAGGATAGCTGAAATTGGAAGAAACTTCTGGAGGTCATCCTGTTCCCTACTGAAGCAGGGTCAGCCAAAGCAGGTTGTTCAGGACCACATCCAGAGGGCTTTTAAATGAAGATCTCCACAGAGGAGACTTCATGGCCACTCCTGGCAACTGCAGTTACTTCCAGGGCAGGAACCATGTGAAACGGGGAACTGAAATGAGGTTATTGTAACACTGAGATGTAGGGGAAAGACCCATACTACGAAGTTCCACTGATCACAAAACTACTTGTTTCTCTTCTTTGCTCAATTAAAGCAGTGACAGCTGGCCATGTACTTCCACTACACAAAGTGAGTGTGAAAAATTAGATAAAGGAGAAAAGTGTTGTGTTTGGAGCAGTCTGTAGGTGCTGCTAGAGATCACAGAATCATAGAATGGCCTGGGTTGAAAAGGACCTCAAAGATCATCTAGTTTCAACCCCCCTGCCATGGGCAGAGTCGCCAAACACTAAAGCAGGCTGCCCAGAGCCACATCCAGCCTTGCCTTGAATGTGTCCAAGGATATGGCTTCCACAACCTCACAACCTCTCTAGGCAACTTGTTCCAGTGCATCACCACCCTCTGAGTGGAAAAACTTCCTAACATCTAACCTAGATCTCCTCTGTCTTAGTTTTAAATCATTCCCCCTTGTCCTATCACTATCAACCCATGTAAATGGCCGTTCCCCCTCTTGTTTATATGCTCCCTTTGAGGAGCCACTAAAGGCTTCAATGAGGCCACAATTAGGTCTCACCAGAGCCTTTTCTTCTCGACACTAAACAAGCCCAGGGCCCCCAACCTTTCCTCATTGGGGAGGTGCTCCAGCCATCTGATTATTTTAGTGGCCCTCCTCTGGACCCATTCCAAGAGCTCCACATCTTTCTTGTGCTGGGGGCCCCAGGCCTGGACACAGTACAGGTCACATGTCTTGAGATTAATCTCTGTACAGTTGTCAGTCTGCCAGCATATCTAGGTAAGACTGTTCTTCAGATGTCCCCCCAGACCATACAGTGAGATCAAGTGAGTAAGACTGACTGTCTGTATTACTATGCATCAATAGAACAACTCTGAACTAAACACCATCCTTTTGTGCCACTACTTTCCTTCTACACTCCAGTATGTTCTCCCTTCCTTGACATACTAGAAATTTAAGCCTACTGTGACCCTTCTCTCTCCCACAACTTATTTTATTCCAGTTCTTGTATTTCTGTGGCATTCAACACCTTAATACTTAGTACAGGGGAACCCCATCTGTGTCATGCCTTTTAAATCATGCCCATTGGGAAGATAAGGATCCTAACTTACACTAACTCAATTCATATCCCATGAAGGTCCATGCCATTTATAGGACATCACTAGTTGGTCTTTCCCCAGAGCGGGTAGGGAATAGTGGTTTGAACAGCTAATGCTTCCCCCTATGAAGACCTGAAACCTGATCTGGGCATCTGGTGAGCTGCAGTCAACACAGAGTTGCAGGACAGAAGTTGCAATAGATAGAAACATTGTCCCTCCCTCTGCAGTTACAGTTCACTCAGTGGGCAGAAGTGACTGTCCTGGCACAGAGCACATTTTCATCCTCAGTACTCTTCATAATGGCAGCAATCCTGGGGCACAGTCAGAGGGGTGCACCAAATAGCAACTGCTACTAGTGGGTAGGGGAAATGCAGTTGTCTGAGGAAAAAAATGGAAATAATCAGGTATGAAAAACAAAGGTCAGGAGAAAGAGATCTTAGGGTTCCTATCAACAGATTCACTCAACAGTGAAAACATTAACTTCTGCCCCTATAAAAACAGTGTGGCACAGTGAGGACAGAATAATGTGTATGACAACTCATATCCAGATGAAGTTAATGCATGTCATCAAAATGCTGGATAATCCAACAGTTGCAGTAAAACACTTAGAACAACAACTATTTCTTTCATATCTTTAAGGGAAGCTCAGGAACTGCACAGCAAAGTGGAGCTGCAAACCTGAACCAAAGCTCAGGTTACAGCATTCACAGAACATTTGTTAGAGGAAACTCTGAGTGTCACTTGTACCTGATCCTAATTACATCTTTTCAAAGGGCAGTCTTTCCTGAATTCTTCCTAAGGAAACATTACCCAAAGGAAATGTACAAGTCTGGAAAAAAAGAGAGGAAAAAATTAACACTGTATTCTCACTACAAATCAGACAGGAAACCCTGGCTTCTAACATGTGGTGCTTTGGGGTTTTATTTATTTATTTTAGAGCCATTGATATGACATACAAAGGGTCCTACCTCTTCTTTCTGCATTAATTTACAACAGGGTAGATACACCGAGGTAAAAAGCTATGTGGTGGTCCAGATGAGGGTAAACTCATTTGGCAAGTCAGTTACTGTCAAAGTAAATGTTAAAACAACTGAAACAATTCAAATAATTTACTAATGTAACAACTCACTTTTCCAACTGAGGCAGTTTATACAATAATAATAACAAAAAAAAAAAGATAAAAATCTACCAACTAGGCTGAGCCGCCATCCTCTCCATGTAATCCTTGGCCATGCCAATGGCTTCAGTGTTGTCGGGGTAGAGAACACAGAACATTGCCAAGGCCCCCAGGTTGTTGCCATAAATCTCATTCCACCGAGCACTGAACTCCTTCGGTTCCCAGGGTGGGAGGTACTCCAGGGGGTTTGACAGCATTGTCTGAACTGCCTCCATCAGCCGAGCCGCGATGTGCCGGTGTGTGGTTGCTGCCTGAAGACGCAGACCCTCCACATCCCCCTTGGAAAAGTAGAGCATGGGATAGCTGTCATAGTTGGCATTGACAAAAGGAACCATGGCATCCACGTCCTCCCTGGTGCCACAAGCAAAGGCGAAGCACATCATGTGTATGAAAAACACACTTGGGGCTCCCCGGGTGTGAGTCCTCATTGTGGCATCAGATCTCCAAGTCTCAGTGGGAGCCAAATCATCTTTGAAATATCCTATGGCAGACAGATGTGAAAGAGAGAAAAATAATTTGTGAGGCAGTATAATTAAGGATGCTTTTGAGGAAATATGTCTCCAACCAGACTTGAAAAAACCACATGGCTTTCAGATCATTTCTCTACGAATCATTCGGACAAAATACCTACTGAGCAACTCATCTTAAAGAAAAATCTATCTGCTTTGAAATGTGTATACTGCTATCAGAAGCTGCTGTGAGGTGAATGAACACACTGAGTTCTGGTATTTGGGACTCACTGAAATTTCAAGTAATTGAAATAGCGCCTAATTCAAAGCACTGCTGACTGTACTTGCAAATAGAAGAGGGAGGGAGAGGGAAGGAAGGAGGAGTAGGGACAGCCATTGAGATGGTGCTAGCGGCAGCCAAGCCTGTGTGCTGCATTGGCTGATGTTAACAGCTGGAGAATGAAAGATGTGGAATGCTGGAGTTTGCGTAAGGGTCATTTTATACTGCGCTCTGACACGTCCTCATTTTCAAAAAAAAAAAAAAAAAAGAGAACAAGGAAGAGGCAGAGCCTTAGAAAGGTAGCTGAAATACCTGAATGCCCTAAAGGCTGGGTATTTTGTATCCTTTTTTTTTTTTTTTTTTTCCTAAGCAGCTCTCCATTTTGCATTTGGAGATTTACTGCCAGCTACTCAAGAAGGCTGAAGGTTAAAGTAAAGTACATATTTTCCTACACACACAACTTCTCAAAATGTGCCCAAATGGCAAATCTATACTGAGGTTAAATGCAAGTATTTAAACATAGTAAGCTACTTCATAGAAAACACCAACTATCTAGCCTGAAGTCTCAGATAAAACATGGCCAGGATCCCCCTGAGGAAAGCCAACAAATTCCTCAAATTCTTCACAGGGGAAAGGTTACAGAAAGCAGACTCAAGAGAGACAGCTTTATGTAAATAATGAACAGTAGTTTTCAATTATTGAAAAAAAGAAATAGACAGGAAGAAAGAAAACCTAAAAACAAATATGAAATCTTTTTTTCCATGGAAAACCTGTTTCATAGGATTCAGTAATAAAACTTGAAGAAGTTGAAGTACAAAGCAACCTTTTACTTCTCCCCACAGCTCCCTACGTATAGACGCCAACATTTCCTAACAGAAACTTAGGCTGCTAAAACCTTATTTAGAGACCCACACCCTGATTCTGCAGTGTCATTACTGCATGCACATAAGAGGCAACCTTATTGGACTGGGTCTCTCAACAACTACTGGGTACAACACCCCCACCCCCCTTCTCCCCATCATTTGTGTTCAGCTCTTAAAGTCAGTTTATAAGAAAGTAGTTTTGGCCAAGAAGTACATCTCCCCTTTTGCATTCCTCCTTAGGGTAAAAATAACAATATAACTCTACATTTATGCATTACAGTGTATAACATAATTGCTTTAACAGAGAGTAATGGAAGACGACATTTTCATACTATGAAAATATATTTTGCAGGTAAGTTTCTGCCCTTTTTGGGACATAAACCAATAATTACAGGACGCATTACACAGATCAAAGAGTGGTTTAGTTGTTAATACTTGTACTGTGTCTACACATTCACTCACCACATACACAAAGAAATGGACCATGCTTTATCCAAATAGACTCAATTCTGTTGGTGTCCTCATCTATGAATAACGAATACAGAACTGCTTTATCATGACCAAAAAACCCCGCCACACTTCTTAAAATAATAACAATAATAATGAAAAGCAACCTTTATGACCCTTTAGAAGTGGCAAGAAAAAAAACAAACTTTAAATCCCACATAATAGAAAGGACTCAGTGCATTCCTTGCCTTGGTTAGACTCCTGTAAGGATTCTCACACATCAGTGAGAAATTAAACACATACCTGAACTTAGGGATGATTTTAAAATCTTCCTAAATCATGGGGATTTTTTTTCTGATCAGGGTATATAATGCAAAGTTTCCCACGACATCCTCCTTTGCAAATTTGGACACACATTTCCCAGCACTACACCATCAACAAGCACCTCCAGTGTTGTCTAAAATCCATAGTCTGTATTTATAAATTCGATAATCTCCCCCCCCCATCTTTTCCCCTGACACACTTGTGAATTTAATAAAGAAAGTAAACTCTATTTTACCTTGTATATCAGAGGTAACCACTATACTACACTGTTTGGCCTAGAAATAGGATAACTGGAAAACAGTTATGTAGTATATCCATAGCTGGCATAGGCAGAATGAGGGTTTAGAAGAAAGTCAATAGGCAGTGACAAAAGCAGGACTACGAAGTCACTTATTCATGCTCAAACTGCACGAGCACAGAGGGACCTTCCTCTTCACATGCATCTCTGCAGAGGCCCCAGCCACAAACACAGAGAGGGTCCAGGACAGTGTGAGTATGGCCCAAGTGACACCACAGAAGGAGGAGAGAAAGGTGTTTTGAGTTGTCTTAGCTGCAATGTCCTTAAGAGCAGGACTAATAAAAGGGAAAATGAAAAGACTCACAGGCATGGCACTATCAGCCAGTGGGGTAATACAGGCTAGGTGGTTACAGATAGAGCCTTGATAAACCAGCTCCACAGCAACTTCAAGCAACTGAGCTGCCCTGAACCACATGCAAAATTGAGGCCTTCCCCAGACTAGGACAGGCTTGACCACACGCCCTACTGATTTACTGATTTCTCCCTGTAATTCCACAGGGCTCTGAGGTGTCATGGTTATTCCTCACTGCTGTTGGTTGGAAACTAAACTGGTTTGTAAGATATCTACAAAACCACTTCAAAAATTATCAGGTGGGAGATGCTACAGACTCCAGGAGAACGCGATGCATTTTTGACAGGAGAACCTGCCCCAGAATAATAATGCTTAGAGATTATTTAAAATTCATTACAATTGTATGAATGTCCTAAGGGTAAAAGGGAGGACAACCATAAAGCTTACACATTCTGCTTCTGTGGTTTATGTGTTGAACTCCATATTTTGATGTTTCCTTAGCGAACTTAGCTACGTACCTGAAACCTAAAGAAGCATACTGCACTATTGGAAACGTATCTGAAAACCAATTATCTCCGTAGCTCAGATGAAGCCAAACATGAACAGATAATTGGCCAGATAAACCCCAACTCACCAGTTGTAGGTGAACCTGCAAAAAGTTTGTTCAATACACAGAACTGAAATGAAAGGGAGCTTAGGCTTTCCGATCACTTAAATCTCACTCAAAATACTACTTTTTAAAGTAAAAAGAACTCCTTACACTCATATTACACTACATCACTACTGACCACATCTTCCAAGAACAAGTTTATCATGCAACTCAACCTCTTTTGAAGGCGGTTTTTTAAATTCAGTTTGGAAATCACAACTTGATAAAGTATTAAAAATAAGGAGAGTGAAGGATGCTTACCCACTGAAGAAAATGTTAATATATCATATGCCTTGAAGGGTTGTCACTCAGTCCTAGACTGAAAAAGCATTTGCCATGATTTCCACTCCACTGTCAGCAGAAACAAAACAGTAGAGAACACCATTTATTCTAGGGGAATTAAAAAAAAAAAAAAAAAGACTAAATCTTAACTATTTCCATTCTCTGCATCCACACTAATGACTGGATATTCTACTGGGAAAAAAAATATTGTGAAACTGATGCCACTAACTGAATTGGACATTGTTATACACAGTAGGTTCACCAAATAAACACTGTCTAAAGGAAAACAGAGGCCTTGTTTACTCCAGCTGCTTGTGCACTGAAAGACAGCTCCAGCAGAGAGAGCAAAGGAGCAGGAAAGGGGGTGGAGAGCAGTGGACAAAGGACAGCGCTGGTTGGACCAACAATCCCTGAAGCACCCTGTCACTGTGGATTATTTAAAAACATAAAACATTTAGAGAACTGTGATCTCAGTTCTGAAGTGGCACTCTACTTTGTGGATGATTTTTACTGGACAGCTCTTGTCCTAGAAAAAAGAAATCATGAGTGTCTCTGGTAGCATCTCCAAGACTCATCCATGTCTCACCTTTGAGATGATATCTCATCAGCATGTATAACCAGGACCAGCAAAGCTGGCACTTAGGATTTCTGGTGATTAAAGCTTACATACGGATTCTTCAGGTTACTGAACAAAAGCCTCCCCAGAGTCCATGGTTGGGGCACATACAAACCAGTACTGCCCACTCAGTTCCACTAGGAGTGGCCGTCTCAGCACACAGCTCTTGCCTACACTTGCTGAAGCTACATCCTCACAGTGGAGGATCAGCACCTATAAATTTAATTTTATCAGCTGGAAATAGTGATGCTTTAAAACCATGAGTGTATCAACTGGAAAGTTATTTGGTAGAACAACATCAGTTTTACCACCAAGTTTTAATCCGAGTATTTTGCAAACAAGAATGGGAACACAATCAAGTGATCTAACCACATCCAGTTACATTTAAGGACAAAACAATGCAGCCAGAGTCCACAGAAACAGGGAGGTGAAAAAAAATTAATGGAAACTAATTCCCATACACTGCCATGCAGTCCCTACTGACTTACAGACCTATCTGTGGGCAAAATCAGGCAGCACAGGGGGAATCAAGTACATACTTATCTGCACACTGTAGTGATCACAACAAAAGCAGTGTCCAAACTCCCAAGCTATTAGTTCCCACATCAGCAGGTATTACTGAGTCCCTTTCAGAGCTACAGGGCTGGACAACAGTGCAGGAGACTGGCATGCAGCTAGAAGTCCTTCCTCCAAGCTCCTCCTGGGCAGTCAGATAGAACCTGTCCCTCCAGTGACAATACTGGGAAGGTGGAGAACCACTGCTTACAACTTGAGAAATACCTACTACAACTTTTACCACCAGGGGACATTGCTTTGTTTCTTCCTCTCTCATTTTTCCACTATAACTATAAAACTATAACAGAAAACTATAACTATATATAATCTGAAAAGTATCTAAAAACTTAAATCTTAAAATGCAGGACAGCTCAGAATTCAATCTGCAGTAAAGAAAGTACAGCTCAGGTACCTCTGTGCTTGCTTTGCACTTGTACTAATACGATCTAAAATAACCTTAAAAGAAGCTTTGCATCAACTCGCATGTCTGAGCAATTGCTGTAACTCTGAAACCCACGAAGGCAACCAGAAGGAAGCAGTTCCTAAACTAATTATCAGCCTATGACATCATGTCAACAGCCAAGATCTGAAGTTGTGCCTGCCCTTTGATGTATGTACAAAATTCAATGGATCTATTTAGCGCAGCGTGCAGCTGTAAGAGTACCATGACGGGTTGCACACATTCTGCACCACACTGCAGACAGAACTGCAACTGCAAAGTATGTTTGTAAGATCACTATAGAATGTGCAAATTATCAGCCCCGGAAGCTCTGTCTGCTTGACCCTTTTATTTAAAATCTTAAATATCTTTTTTTACCACCATATATAGAAATTAACACAGATTACACACACCCAATGCATAACCTTTTCTCTCCCTCAAGCAAAAACAGGATTTAAATTTTTTGCATGCCCAAACCACAGCCTGGAATTTTGGAATTTTCTTCTACTTTATAATGTATTTTAATACACAAATGCTTTCTTGATTTCTCAGTTGTACTAACATTACTATTCTTAACTCTTACTTGGATCCATTATTCCATCCTTTACTGTCTAGAATGAATAGGAAAATAGTTCTGATATGCAGCACTGCAAAGACACTAATGTGCAACCAGTTTGGACATGCCTGCTAAGGCATTCAATGAATGAAAGCTCAGTCACTTCTACCATCAAGGACTATAGAACTATGAACCTCCACAGAAAAATCTTTCAGAGAGCATCAGCATTTCTTATTTTATCCTAAGCTGAAATAATTTTTAAAGGCCATTTAAATAATTAGAAATAATTATTTTTCACAGAAGCTAGCACAAATGGAAGCAAGTATTATCTGCTTTTGCCTGTTCCACTGATGTCCCAGAGGTCAATCTGCAAACCATTTGTCCATCCATTACACCACTCTAACACGTAGGAGGCTTTCTGGGACGAGAACTATCATCATAACAGTGCAGAAACTCAGGACAAAGGAGCCTGTAACAGTTGGGTCACGAAAGAATATTATTTCAGCAGCTGCCAAGAAGCACAGCTCTTTCTGCCCCATTCAGCATGTCTGGAAGCGTGTGAACACTCGGGTTTGGGGCATCAGGAACCACACAAGGTTTCCTGTGAAAGCAGCCTACAAGCCAGAAGTGAAACAGCGTCTCACCATGGAAAGTAAGCAAAGGAAGAGATTATTTGAGGTTACCCAGAACATGACCTGAGTGTGGATCAAGCAACAGAATCACAGTGCACAGGAAAAGCTGCAAAACATTGTGTGATTGCAGTGCCCAGAAGGCAAAAATAGAGGACAGAAAAAATTAATCATGCATGTAAAAGGGGAAAGGCAATTTTATTGCTGCCGAAACAAAAATCCTCCTTGTGCTTAATCCAGCCTACTCAGACTGCTGCACGCTGTGGAGCTTCCCTTGCTGCTTCAGATGGCCAGTCATCATAAACTTCTGACACTGCTCTTTCCATCTCTCACTTTAGTTTCTATTCTCTTCGCCTACTACTACCTCTTTATTAGCCTCCTTCTTTACTCCTCCTCTTATCTGTAAATGTTTCAAGTCCCCTGGCTGGTTGTTCACCTCTACTGCATGTAAGTGACAGCTTTAAACTTTCCTGCTTATTGTTTTAATTGCCCTTCAAGATGAATGGAGGTGAATGTCACAGCTGGAGTTCTACAAGCACAGTTCTTTCTCTCAGTGCATCTGCATCTACTTACAGGCATCAGCAGTTGAAGATATCAAGTATTTGTATTTGTTATGCGTTTTCATAGAATGTCATATCAACAGGTGGGAATGCAATCACATCCTGTGCTTGCTATGGGATCAAAGTGCATTTTAACTTGTCTCCATATCCTGTTAACGATCCATTCTTGCATACAAAGTTATACTACAACTTGACTTATGTTATACTGACATGTAAAGAACACTGGTAAAAACCAAAGTTATATGTGCTAGTCAATTCATGAATCTAAAAAGATTACAATCTGACTTAAATCAACACTTGGTTTTATATTATTTATACCTACTCTTCAGGCATGTATATTCACATAGAACTACTCTTTCATTTGCTATAATACAAACATCTCTGTGTTTGTGGACCTCAACGGCACCACCTCACCTGGCAGCCTCCTCTCACCTCAACTCAACGTACTGTTCATAATTATTGGTACAACTCTGGTTTTACCTCTACTACAGTCATCTTTCATTGTATTTACATCCTCAGTTTCTATACATACAGATGTATAGATAGTGAGCATACAGTTTATAATATCTACACACCAGATGCCCACTGTTTTTCAGGGTACAGACTTGGAGAGAACATAAAACATTTTGCTCTGTAGCTCCTTTGAGATTACCGTTATCTTCACCATTGCTGAGAGCAGCCATGATAAGAAGCGCCAGTTATATTTCCTTGGAAAGCAGTCCTCAATACAGATACAGTTCACAATTTCACTACTCCTGCAAAGTTTAGCTGCTCATGTTTAGTGTAACCAGTTTTCTTGAGTAGGCTTCAGTGCTGCTATTAAATTATAAGTTAATCTTTAAATTTAAGATTGTAAAGTCTAATTTTTCTGGCCTTGAGCTGTGCAGGTATGGCTCTCGCAGCTCAACCAAAACACTACGTACCACTTCAGCAAAGCATGTGAGCTACAACAGTTACAGTGATCTGAACAAAAAGCTTTAAAGTGACCTGGCATCCACAGAAACATTCTTGGAGACTTTCTGAAATACTTTGATAGCTATAGCAAATATTTCATTGAAAACTTACAACGGGATACATGGTTTCTATCAAAACTTCTCCATACTTGCTATGTCTGATAAAAACAAATGAAAATAATAAACGAGAAATAAAAGAACTCCAATGTTAAAATTGAGTTTATCTGCTACTGAAACACAATATCTATCTGAGAAAACTCACCAGAACCCTTACAGTTCACTGTCTGCTCTAAACAAGGGTATTGCCATTCCCAACGGTACTCTCTGAGTCTGAGCTAGGAGGGGAAATAAAAGAAAGGAAGAAACAAAGGTAATTTCAGACCATGTAAAAATAATGGCCTCACTGTGACTGAGCTTTAACACCTGACTGCATCCCAACAGCAGTGAAAAAGTGATGCCAACGTCTGCTGGGAGAAGCTATTCCCAGTGCCCTGTCCTTCATGTGACTCCCAAAATGAACAGACCTCATAGGTCAGGTCCGCATTACCAACACCTTGCTTCTGCTAAACTTCTGCTGTCCAAGCATTTGAGAGAAGGACCCACATCACACCATCACACCAACAAAAGTTCCTAATTCCTGGCAGGCTTTAATCCCCTCCCCTGTTCCATTCCCACTCTGAGCAAATAACTGAGACCGGAAAAAGCGCAGCACACAAGGGTCTGGGGCTTTTGCTAATGAAGTTGTCACACTTCATCATATCCCCACCATGATTAACTGTGCTAACAGACACGTAACATGGTTCTTGCATATGAAAATGTTAAATCAATGGAGTGAAAAAATCCTGATGTTTATATAAGGTGATCTGGATTGCAGTGAAGAAGAGCTGCACCTTGTGCATATCTGGAACATCATCCCTGGGTCACGCTCCATGCATTGACACAAAGCACACCCACCCAAACAGGGAACAGTTCAAGGGATGGGCTTTCAAACAAATATTAAGCCTAGACATAAAAAAAGACATGGCTACAGCTGTGAACACTAACTGGCACTGTGTTGTAGCACCTTTGGGACTACAACACTGTAACCAAGCACTTTTATCTGAACAAGCTGAGTGGAAGTGCAAACAGGCAGGATGAGCTTGCTGCTGAGATACCCTATTTGCCAATTAAGAAAAACAGCATCTTCTACTATCCTCACACTTGGATTGCCAAGTCTAAACTAGGAAACAAGAGATACAGAAAGTTCTTTCCTTGTTTATACTTCTAATCTCTGTAGAAATAAAAATAAAAAAGGGCAAACAAACCTTATTTCTTGCAAAATATCCAGGAACAATAGCAATAGTAACTGAATCACTTTCCGCTCATTGCTGGAGTATGATGGGGGTGCCAGATGTTCAAGTTTCCAAACACAGCCGTAGGAATGTGACTCAGTTCTAACTAAACTTCTGTGATTGCATTTAGTGTGAACTGAGTCACAGTCCTGTGCAGACACTGCTGCTGCATGGCCTCGCTTACAGCCTTGCTTCACCCCACTCACATGGCTCATGCTGCCAAGCACTGATGGATGAGACCATTTCTTCACCTGAAAATAAGATGGTAATGCTCATCTGCAACCCACCAGCTGCGTGCTGGAGGGAATGATCTCCTACCACCACTGATTCAGACTTGAAAAACTTTTTTTTTTTCCTTTTGAAAAAGTGCCAAAAGAAGAAGTACCAAAACTGAGTCACTGCTCATAAAGGAGTAGCCAAAAGCTGCCTTCAACTTTATTATAACTGTATGCAAACTACAGAAAGAACATCTAACATTTAGCCAGGTAATTACATGCATTTCTCTTTCTACTGTGATGGAGAAATTTACTAAATACCTCATTAGAACAATTAAAATACACGGTGATGACACTTGAGTTTCTAATCACCCAAACGAGCTATCAGCTGTTACCATAGGAAACCAATTAGCGTAGCTCTTCCTTTGCAGCACATACACTCTACCACCTAAGTCCTGGGGTTAGAAGTGACCCCACAGGGATACACAGCGACAGAGCCACCGACCTCAGTGTCTTCTGAGGTCAGCATTCCCACACGAGATGTGGATACATTTATAAACGTGTTATTTAATATAAGAACAAGATACGTTTTTTTTTTTTCCATGGCAATACCGTTGAATACTAAGTATCCCAATACTTCCAAAATTAAAGGCAAACATTCTGAACCATTTTGTTAAAGCACTAGCAGTCCTTCCCCAGCAAAAGTGCCTATGCGTAGTGCCTGCAGTCCCTGCCAGCAAAATTTACAGTCAAGAAAGTTCCAGTACAGAACTAACACTTGGTTGCTTCCCGTTAAAAACCTAGCTAACCTAAGTCACAAAAACCCATACGAGCAGTGCTACACAATGCAAGAACCCCCAGCTGGAGTAACACTTGGTGCTTCTGTTGAAAAATGCAACCGGGGATCTCCGAGCAGTTATAAACTCAATTAATTAATTAGGGCTCTCAGCACCTCCGCGAGGCAGCGGGCGCATTTATCTGCTTTATGAGGGGCGGTGCGTCCGGGGCTGCCCAGCGAGAGGCTTTCAGAGCAGCGAACAGATCTGAGTTATTGATTCCCACTGCTGTATTGTTCTCTCGCCCCAAACCCCGCGCTGAGTTATGATCATCGTTGGCGTGATAACCACCGCGTGGCAACGCTCAGCCGACGTTCGCTCCCTCTTTGTTTGGGCTGCGTTTAAAACTTGAGCGTTATTGAAACTGCGATTGATCTCCTCGGAGCGAGCAAAGCTCGCAGCGACTTGAGCAATAATTCTTGCGTTTCATTCCCAGCTGTTACCACTGTCCGAAAGGGCAGCCGTAGGCTGTTCCGAGANAGCCCCCGACCCCCCCGCACGGAAGCGGCGCGGCCGCTTCTCGTAGAGAGAGAGGTGCGATTCTTCGAGAGCCGCAAAACATGTAAATGGGCGCCCGACCCCGAAGGTCGGAGCTGCGGGTTTTGCACGGCTCTGTGTCCATCCCACCGTGCTGCGTAATCATAGGGTTATAGGATATCCCGAGTTGGAAGGGAACCATAAGGATCACGGAGTCTGACTGTCGACCCATCACCACCGTATCCACTAACCACGTCCCTCGGTGTCGTCTCTAAACGTGTCTTGAACGCTTCCAGGGACGGTGGCTCCACCACCTCACCGGGCAGCCCGT